>DWLR01004089.1:0-12548 GCA_018246295.1 Papilio alexanor hazarajatica
TCGCATCCACCATATTCCCCGAACATAGCACCCTCCGACTGCCACTTGTTTTTGTCTTTGCAAAATTTTTTGGCGGGAAAAAAATTCAAAAAATGAAGAAGATATCAAACAAGCACACACAGCGCGCACAGGTTGAAATTTTAGAATCAAAAGATGAAACATTTTTCAAAAATGGGATATGTAAATTGCCATCATTCTGGCAAGAAGTCATTGATAATGATGGCAATTATATTATTAAATAAAGTTATTGGCAGTAATAAAAATTTGTATTTTCTTTTATTCCAAAAACGGACAGAACTTTCCGGTAGACCTAATATATATGTGTGTGAGTGTGAGTGTTTGTATGTACACGAATTCTTTTTCATTGAGCTCAACAAGGCTCCAAAATTACAGATATTGTCATAGGTCGGGAAATAAACGGAATTTAAAACAAATAATAGGTTTAATTGTTTAAACTTTCGAGAGAAATTATCATAAACTAATTAATTAACATCGGCTTACTCACGTTTTGATTGTCCGGTGACGACACCGACTAGTTTCGGACCCGTCGGGGGTCCATTCTCAGGGCGAGTTTTTAGGATAAATTCGCGGTCGCGTCGCGTCTCGCACTGCGGGCCAGAGCGCGAAGCGCGCTGGGAGCACGGTGGCCGATGTGTGCGCTGGCGACGGCGATGCCGTTGAGCTCGAAATTGATGTGACACGGTTATTGTTGTTGTTAACATTAAACGGGGCGCAAAACGTACTGACAATGTCCGACACGTATTCCTCACCATCGTCTTTGTTCTTCTGCTTCGATCTCAGCAACACGGGACAGCAATGCAGGGGACAGAGACCAACTATCTCCATTAAAGTTAGGACGTCCGATTTTTATGGCTTCGAGTAACTTATCCTTATCACTTATCTTATTCGTTGTCTTTTTCTATTGTCAATGTCGCATAATATTGACAATGATGAGAGAACAATTTTATATAAACGCAAATCATTTACCGATGTAAAGAAACAAAGTTAAGCTTTGCACAGTTTACCCTTGTTCGCAACTAGATTTAAGGGGCAAACCACAACGGTGATTGTTTAATAAATAAAGTATTTACTTTATTTATAAGAGGTTATTTACTTATTATTTATTTATTATTTATTTATTATTTTTTATTATTTTTTTATTCTTTATTTATTATTTATTTATTCTTTATTTATTAATTATTTATTACTTATTTATTATTCGGAAAGTTAACGGCAATTAGTTATGATTATACAAATACAAATATAAATTTATTGGTTTAAATTATAAAATTACAAGTCATCATCAAAATCAAAGATATTAAAACAAAAACCTTAAAAAAAGATCTTAAATGACAAACACCAATTTTGTTATATCAAAATTTTTTCCATACTATAGAAAACTTTCTGAATAAGCCAAGACTTTAATCTTATTTCGATGCCGTAAGGCTGGCTGGCAGTCGCTGTGACGTGATCTGGCAGGCGGCTTACATAATAACTATCTCGTTTTGAAAGCCTTGTATTTAATAGTGATTCTTTATACAGTATAAGCGTTAATAACTCGGTGACTCGGTAACTCAATGTAAAATGAAACAAATATAATGGAGCCTATATATATTTTTAAAAATATACAAAGACAAGAGTGCTGAATCTCGGTGACATAGCTAGTCGTGGTTGCGAGTCTGCAGGATCAGGACGGTAGTGACAACCTTGAAATGATGTTCTTGACCAGTGAACGTCTTACGGACACATTTTTGTGTGTACAAGTGAAAATAAATGAGCGAAGTTGCCGCATAAGTGACATTTACGTACTCAATAAAATACATAGATAAATGTGAGAGACAATAAATTATTTGGATAATTGAAATTCAATGCGTTGAAAGCATTTGATAGTTGTTGTAATACAAGTTTACGTGACTTGAGACCTTTTCACAAAATTAAGCCGGTGGATGATCTTATTTTAACTGTATTTTTTTATTTACTGATGGTAGGGAAGCGCTTGCACCGCGGCATTTGAGCGTAATTGTCGGCCAACTACCAACCACAGAGAACTAAGCGAAATCTGCACGGTCGACACTAGCCCGAGCACTGCAAGTAGAATTAATCGAGCTTTGAAGGTCGTTGTTGCGATATAAAGTGACTACATGTAAACATCGCTTCCTCTAGTTCCCGCAGTCGCTGTGAGAGAGGAGTTCTTCGCAACTCTGTCCTCTGCGAATTAGAAGGATCACACCGTATATGCACACAGACAGGGAAGGTGTAGGTTTATTTGTGGTTCAAAGATATAGGTCATAAACAATCTTTTTATAGTCTATAATTTACTATCTAATCTAGATGTTTTATGTGAAAACTTTCACGTTGTTGCAGGCACGGAGCATGACTGAAGGCTCACCGGGCGCGACACTGAAATGAAGCCGACACAAAAATGCAATAATTTGTCCAAAGCGAGCAGGAGTGAGTAGTTGTGTGTTCAGTGTTTTGTTTATCGCAAAGTCAGCGGGACAATTAGACGTTTATACATCAGCATTTCATCGAACGAACGAAGCGTTAAAAAGCTAAATTCAAACTCAGTCCTAATGTGGCGTTGTCATCTTCAAAAAATAAAACTGCATACGAGTCTTCGATATCATCGTCTACATCAGGTTGAAATACGAAACAAGTTTATTTTCTTAAAAAATATCTTTTTTCTTAAAAATATCTTATTACTTCAAAAACATTTTTTTTTTTATTAAAAAAATAATAAAGCCCTACTTCTATATAGGATACCTCGAGACATACGTCTATAAGATGAGAAAAGCGAGCGAACCTGGGCGATGGCACCGAATACTTCTTGCATTAAAAGCAATTTTACCTACCAACCTACCTAGACCCGGAGGCGTAGGCAGAAATCACGGATTTACTCTTTTCAATTCTCTCAATTTCACAAGATAAAGTTTAGAACAATAAGCGTTAATAGAGTTATTTTATAGAGAATCTGGTGACGCAGACGACGCTAGGTGTCGTCCTCGTAGCGGCAGCGGCGACATCAGTTGTCATTGACCCGGTCATTCTCATCGCTAAACATGTAAGTCCTATTGACATTTTTTGTAAAGAATAAGAGTGAAGAAGTTGTTAAGCGATCACCGCCTGGCGTGTGTCTATATGGGTTCTGGAAAGAAGCAAATTGCAACGTCTTTCGTTATTAATAAAAGCTCCGCTCTATGTTGAATGTTCCACGACCTCACAGTACAGAAACGTAAATAAGTATGAGAAGAATATTTGATAAGCAAGGTGATTTAAATCACCTTCACTTACACTTTTGTCCCTCGTCTACAAATTTTTTCACACAAAATTTCATACGAGATCGATGGGATTGCTCAAGTCAAACCAATGAAAACAATTTCAATATTCAACATACTAATTCAATTTTCAACATACTAATTAAATATTCAACATACTAATTCAATATTCAACATACTAATTCAATATCCGTCGAACACGTTTTTGAGGTTTTGTTTAAAATAACTTACAGCAACTGAAAGTGACCCCCGGCACAGAGATGTACAAGATGCTGACGTCGGAGATTTCCGGCGCGTACGTATCCGCCTATCTGTTCAACGTGACCAACGCTGAGGAGTTCCTCAGCGGAGCGGACCGACGCCTCAAGGTGCAAGAGATCGGACCATTCACATATCAGTGAGTTCTCACAATAAATATGAAACTATCTCTGCACATTATTCGTATTTTCTTCCGGGTAATTAAAAAAAAACTATTTGCTTTTTACGCGTTTATTTTATATTTTTATCTCTAAACAATTAAAGCCAACAAGTGGTTCAGAGGGCCTAGACATTGTAACATTCGATTAACGATATCGCTATAGATGTAATGAGAGTTGTTGTATACTCAGGAGAAGAATTGCGCTCGGAGACCAGTTTCGTAATTTTTATTTATTGAGAATTCTTAACAATAACAAGATCCGATAGTCTCTTGATTGATGCATTGCTCTGCAGGGAGAAACGATACAACACGCACTTCGAGGTGGACTATGAGGCGAAGGTCCTTCGCTACCGGCCCTTCGTCAACACGACGTTCCTGCCGGAGATGTCCATAGCCGACCCGGCGACTGTCAACGTTACCGTCGCTAATACGGCGCTGCTGGTAAACAATATTATTATACTGCATCAGGTAACAAAACTACTGATTAATTTAAAAAAAGTCAATAAGCCCAAGTGACGACAGACCGAAGTATAGGAATCGAATGACACTCTTCTATAATATAGAATGGACATACATACATGCATACCCACGAAAAACAATACTCTCCTGTCAGTCGAGCAACAAGTCAGGTAGCAAAAGTCTAATTGAAGAGGAGGAAGAAATTAGAAGAGGAGAAGCGTGCGTCTTATTAGACGAAACGTATTTCTCGCATCCTTTGTTCCCCACTCAAAACGTCCCAATACTTCTGTACAAGCAACTACAACTGCTGCTCGCTCTGCAAGTGTTAAAATACTATAAAAATTACTATCTACAATTGCCAACATCTACCGCCATATGCAATAGTCGTCATCTTAAAAAAGCTTTAAATCAATGATCGCTCTACATAAAGTGTGTGTCACACTTATTCGTAACAATTTCATGCTACAAAGAGTGAATTCAGAAGGTATACAAGTCTGTGTAATTAGCCCAATTATGACCCAAATCTACCATTATTCATTAATTAATGAATTATTAATTTATATACATTACACATTAATTAATATACATTAATGCACACGAATGTTTCCCTTCGGCACTGCCAGCACGTAAGAGTAATATATTTATTTGCAGGCTATAGCAACAGCGATATCGTCGTACCCCTTCTGGAGCCAGCTGGGGCTGAACCTGCTGACGAAGCACCTCAACTCCCGCACAGTTGTCACCCAGCCCGTGCAGGACCTGCTGTGGGGCTTCCACGAGCCCCTGCTCGCCTTCGGACACTCCATCATGCCCGGTTGGATCAACTTTGACCGCTTAGGCCTCTTAGACAGGGTATGCATAGAGACTATGAAACAGTAACAGTGGTAGAGCCCGCATCAACAATATCTGTTGTACTGCAGGGACCGACTTGACCTGTAAAACCAGTACCTCACAGAGCACCGACGTGTATGCATGGATGGATTTATCTATGTACTTATATTAATAATAATTCACTTAACCCGTCCAATCAGCACAACACATAACAAACACAATGACATTTTCAAGCGAGACACGAAGAAACTAACACAGTAAAGGGAAGTAGTAAAAGTGTTTTTACTAAGTGTTGCAATACTGAACGGATAAGGTCTTTGCTTAGCTATTTGCTGGTTCTCCATAGAAGTAAGCAGCACTGATATTCTGCGCAAACCCGTTAGTAACTTTGTGCAGTACAATACAATACATATTTTAATATTAATGAATAATTTATACGATACGGACTGTTCTCTGTTTTTAAAGAAGAATAACCTTCCTTCCTTCGATTTCATTATCACTAAACGTTAGATGATTTTGTGAAAAATTAAAATATGTCTTTTTTTTGCAGCTGTACGACAACACGCGTGAATATAGGTTGGAGCTGAGCCTGGAGGAGCAGAGCAAGTTCCAGGTGAAGCGGGTCAACGGAAACGCTGGCCTGACCTGCTGGAAGTACAACGATCCCACTAAACGGTAGCACTCATATCATCCACAAGGATAAAGATAGATTAGTTTATTTGCAGCAATACAGCTCTCGCGCCGTACGTTAGCCAAATTAAAATTCTATTACTTACATATGTAGGAAAGAGAAATCATTGATGTTACCCATAATTGATATTATTTCCAGTTCTCGCTGCAATACCTTTGAAGACGCGTACGAAGGCTTCTCCTACCCTACAGGGCTCACACCGGAGCGGTCCATCAGGCTGTATCGCAACGTCTTCTGTCGAATGCTGGAGTTGGACTTCTCGGGGACCACTACATTAGACTACGGCCCCGAGGTTTTCGTCTACAAGCTGAGCAACCGCACTTTCACCAAGAACCCAGACTCGGATTGCCTGTGCAGCGCCGTCGGGTGCACAGACGGACTGTCCGACTTGTCACCGTGTTTCTATAGTAATGTCGTATAGTTTTAAATGTATAAAATTACAACATTGATTCTCATAGCCTTCATAAGTGTACTTTGTAATATCACTTAGCGCTCAGACACAAAAGCCTTTTACTTATGTATATTATATTTTTCTTTATAATTAAGCAACACATTCTCATGCCCAGAGCCGAGAAACACAAAATGATACATATTATAATATTACATGATACATTGGTAAATGAAATGATCTTATACAGATCTGCCGGTGACGATGTCAAACGCGCACTTTTACGGCGCCCCGCCGCAGCTGTACGAGCGCATCGACGGCATCGCACCCGACGAGCACAAGCATGGCGGCGTCTTTTACATTGACCCGGTAATATTTTACAAGCAATAATTAATAAAAAAAGAAAACAAAAAGGATTTAAAACCGTCACTAGAAAACATTCCGAGATATGTTACGACCCAAGGGTTGTATCCGAAAAATTTAAATCATTTTCAATTTAGGCAGTATTATTTACAATAACCTGAACAAAATTTTAAATATATTCCCATTAAAATTTCACATTCTCCCCCTTGTTGTTCGACGCGAGGTAGCAGACATAACCCATCTGTTAAACATCATTAACGGTAGCATCGACTGTCCCTCTCTTCTCTCCAAAATATCATTCAATGTACCTAGGATATCAGCGCGCCGTCACGTTCCCATTCACCTTCCTATGGCATCATCTAATTATCGCCAGAACTCATTTATGTGGCGCGCTGGCTTCCTCCTTAATAAAAACACAATAAGTTTAAACCTAGATATATTTAATTCAACAACTAATTCTGTAAGACGAGCATTTTGTCGTAATTTTTTTTTTCATTACAAGAAATTGTTATTAATTAAGTTGAATCACTTTTGGAACTTTAACACATTTTAGACTTTTTGTTTTTATCTGCTCACACAATAACATAAATTAAAATGTAAACCACTCGTGAAGACCTATTATTGGCTGTTTCTGTTTCTTAATATTAAATGTATTTATTAAGTAAAAATTGCTGTTGGTCTTCCTAATAAATTAATAAAATAAAAAATAAAATAAAATTAACTAAAAGATTGTGTAAAACTAAGGTTTCTAAATGGCTCGACGAATTAGTCTACGAGCAAACTGAAAACTTTCTGTGTGAAGTAAACTAAAAAAAATCACACATACACACACACACGCACGCGCGCACACACACACTTACACACACATATTTTCAATATTAATTAATTGTATAATAATATTTTTCTTTCTCTCTGAATCCCATGCAAACATTTTATCCATGCAAATATAAAAAGTGTATACTACTTTATTACTTGTGCACTTATAATCCGCGGGGCGAGGGCCTAGCGGTCCATCACACAGGGTCACCATCCTAGTTTTTACACCAGTCTCCTGCTACGTATAACACTCCGGGAAAGAATACGAATCGAAAGAGATCCCTCTTCAATCGGCCAGCCGTTTGAGCTGCCGAAAGTCACAGTGGAACGGACATACATATATATACATACACACTACACGCGAAAAACATGCCCTCGCTATGCTACTATCCGTCGGGCAAAAAAACAATCTTAATAGTTTTGTTATAATTGGTGGATCTTTAATTTCTTTTATCCTTGTCCTACTCCGTAATGCTTAATCCAGACCGTAATATCCATGTGCTATATTTTTAAGAAAATTGAACTCGCCAAAGCTAGACTATTTTCTCTTTTTTTACAATAAAAACTTTCTATTCTAATGTGTAAAGTTTGAATGTCTCAGATAAAAGACATCTTTCTATTCCTTGATAACCGCGATTCATGTAGTGCCTACGGTTTCCTGCGGCTTCTTACCAGAAATTATTTATTGTGATAGGTTTATTTAACAAAGTCGTTGGCGTAAGCGATCATTTTACCTGTGGCTTTTGGTCGTTAGCTTCTTTTAAAAAAATAAAATCTTAACTTGCAGAAACTGGGCTCTGCGCTAATGACGTCGATGACATTCCAACTGAACGTGCCGGTGCCGGACGTCAGCTTCAACAAGGAGGCCAAGCCCTTCTCCAACATGACGGTGCCCATCGTTTACTTTAAAGTGGTGAGGCTTATCAAACGTAATACCTGGACTGGTGAAGAGAGTTCGTCCATGCTTCTTAAGGTCATTTATACAAAGAGAGGCTAGTTTTCTAGTAGCTTAACAAATGTGTGTAAAATAGGGAAAGGCCCTATCAAAGTCATATGACCATTTTATTCAATAAGGTAAATTGTTGACCCAGACTACGAACCAGAAAACACCGATTGGAGGAATGGCTAATTGGGAGAAATCTTTTCCAAAATTTAAGGGCAAGATTGATAAAATCTACCGCAACTAATTAATCCATATATTTCCAGACACAACCCGAGGTACCAGATCATGTGAAGACAATATTCTGGCTGGTGTACGTAGTGGGGCCGTACACCATGGCGGCGCTGGAGGTGGTACTGCTTGCGGCGGGGCTGGGCCTGCTGGCGGCGGCCGCGCGAATGTTGTACTGGCACTGGCTCACCCAGCAACTCATCGGCCAGACAGCCAAGACCAATATAACCCAGTGCGAGCTACTCTTAATGAACGACAAACAAAGTCATAAACAGACAATTCGCAGCGTAAAAGTGTAAAATTAATATGAAATGAACACTAGACTATGTGGGGAACAGGGTCGTGACATATAATAAAGTGATACTTTGCGCTGTGGTACGAAGTAAGTTTGATTTATGTCCTGTACGAGGACGGTCCGATAAGTACTTGGCCTACAAAAAACAAAAATTTTGAAAAAGTGGCGATTTATTTTTCAACTTAGTCTCCTTTTAACTCAATACACTTGATTCAGTTATGCTCCAACTTCTTTAACCCGTCTGAAAAATACGTTTTATGAAGCTCTGCAAAATAGGCCACCGTGGCGGCGATAACCTGCACGGCCTGATTATGCCCGGCGAATGACTTTTAAGTTTGGAAAGAAAAAGAAGTCGCAATCTTCGGCCAAATCTAGAGAACGCGGTGCATTCTAGTTCTAATTTGACCAATTTGGTCGTACCGACGGCGGAGGTGTGAGCCAATGTCATGGTGGAAGAGCACTTTTTTCTTCGCCAAATATAAAGTATCTGTAACTAATAATCGTTGCGGATGTCTATGAGCAGTGGGGCAGCATTGACATATCGTAACACGTGCTCGTTTGCCTCCGTCTTCCATAAAGAAGATACATTCCAGAAAAATAACTTCTTCAAAGATACACTTGCTGCCTCGACGCAATGTTGTGCGACAAGATGCAAACAACATATAACGCCCAACTCGTTGCAGATTATGGCGTCAAACTACTTTGATCAACGTCGCATTGCCGCGTTTGTCTTTCATCTGGGACAACAGGTGTTTCTCCAACATTTGAAGAGTACCACAAGACTATCGTAAAGCGTATGGCATATTTTTACTGTTGATATTTTTCAGTTTATTGTATAAACAGGGTGACAATGTGCTTGCAATTTATGAAAATGGTAATGCGATTAAAAGTAATTTATAAAATCATCTAAATTCGTACACCAATTTATTATTGTGTTCATCCTACTTACCACCAAACCTTGTATAGTAGGATTAGATATATATCTCGCCGAGTGTAATGTCTACGTTTGGGCATTTTAATAAAAAATAATTAAAAATGGTGGAGCCCGTCATAGAAGTCAGGCATGAAGTATTCTGGGTTTCTTCTCATAAGGGAGGTGCCGGAGCTCAAATTCTAATTTATAAAATAAATAATTTATAATATAAAATAAATAATTTTCCGGAGGTCAGCGGCGCGAGGATGGAACAATTACATTTCTTCCTTTTCTTGTACTAAAGCCCGAACGGAACTGCCCTGCTGCGTCTACTTTACTATTGCGGTACTATTTTTATACTCGCGGTTTTGCGAGAGCGAGAGATCCATACGCCGCTCACATTCCATCTTTATTATTTTTTCATACCTTATTGTTTTATTTTATTAATTTTTACATTGTCTATTTTCTTAGTATATACGTTATTTTGCAATCGTTAAATGTTTTCCTTCCTCGCCCCCCTTGAGGGGAACTATAAATATACGATGACCGCCCCATCGCATCTTATTCTTTCTCTGGCGGCGGGGAAGATAACATATCCTGAATTTTCATTTTACAAAATCTATTTTTATTTAACAAACTATTTAAAGGAAAATATCTCAAAGTAACTAATAAACTCACTTATCTATATATTTTTAGTTTGTAATAACGTAACTTAAATTTAACTTTTTCCGTTTTTCATCGATATTTCATAAGTTTTCTAATTTTTTGTGTAATTTAGTTTTTCTTATCATAAAGTTAATTAAATTATACAATATACTTTACATATACATAGAGGTGTGAAAAATGTAAAGAATTTTTAATTGTTAATTTTCTTACAAACTTTGTTCAATTTCTCTAAATTCTATTAGAATCTCATAAGTTTTTATTAGTAACTATTGAACCTTGTGACAGTCTATCCTTTTCTCTACTTTTTATGCGATTATATTGCAAAATTTTTAAGAAATATTTGTTTTACTTTTTACATAAAAAGTAACATTTTTCGCTAAATTACTACTATAATTTTATCGAAAGTATGCTTAATATGTGCGTCTCATCGATACTTATCTGAATACTAACAAAAAATTTAATATCCCACTCATTTCTTAAAGTAACTGATAAAAAATTAAAATTGTAGAAATCCTCAATGTTTCCCTATAAAAAAATCCTATAACAATTTTGCTGCTTAATCCCTCTTTGTTTATAAGCCCCTCCTATTGGTCTGGACACGCCTACTACGGATAACCTATCATACAATGCTGTTCTACATTCTAATTAACTATTTTTTCTATTCTACTTATTCTTATTCAAACTACTTTTTTACTCGTGTGTCCGTCGTGCACATTCCCCTTCCCACCCTTTTCTAATAAGTATGGGAAGGGGGAGTGAATGAGACTTAAAGGGGATGAATAGGAAAACGAATAATCTATTGTCAATTTAAGGTAGGCAACGTATCTGCAACTCATTAGCGTGTTGCCGTTGCCTGTAGGTAGCACTCACTTGACCATCAGGTGACCCTTACCTGCACATCCCCGTAAGACAGACCTCACACAAAAATAATTTTGATGTAAAAAAAAATCTAAATATAAACTTTTCTTAAGATAAAAAAAAAACAGAGCCTGTCAACATACATCCAGGTGATTGTTTGTAAATGAAAATAAATAAAACGAATTTCAAAGTATATTAAAACAAAATCATAACATGTTTATTATTTATAGACATGGTGACATGAAGTCGGTGCAGTGCTCATGCGTAGAGCACCCCTTGCCTTGCTTCACAGTAAAACATAAGAACCTGATAAAATACATACATTTATATTTAATTTATAAATTGTGCAAACACAGAGGTCATCTTAAATAAATTATCATTTGAATTTCCTACCGACGTTGGTAACCCGATTTAGGACAATCGATAGTCACTCTACGTTACAAGTAAAATCTAATTATTTCTCGTCCTTACGTTTGTCGTCACTAAAGAATAAATCAAACCCGAAATACGAAAATATCGTATCTCTTTGATAGGATTTAAGGATTTAGATGTTTTATATAATTATTTCGACATGTTATAGTTTATAGTCCATTATGCTATTACTGGCCGCACGCCATCTTTTTGGATATAATTTATAAATTATTACCGAAATGGTAGGACATCATTCACAAAAAACCCCAACTTCACCCGACAAAAGAATCCATTTTTTAAATCCAGTATAACCTAAAGTGGGCAATAAAATAGAGATAATTAATAACTACAACACAACAAAATCCTTTGGCACAGTAAAGTACTGCACTGCTGGGAATAAGATGGCTTTTCGAAGTTAAATAACGTGGAATATAAAAACATGTAGTGATCACTTTTTTTTTTCGAAAATCTGTTATTTGGAACGACTATAAATGTCCTATGTATATATCTAACCTAAATATCTAGAACTTAAAGCTGGACAACTTTTGTACAAATTGACATGACAAAAACATCCACGTGTTGACACGGCAACCGATACAAACGCGCAAATTCCGTTACAAAATGTTGCATAGCAAAACTTAATTCCATGTAATGTTTATAACTGTTGTATGTATATTTATGTATGTTTCTTCCGTCTAGGATTCTAAAATAAGCGTTCCTTTGTCCTCCAAGATAATTAGTAGGAATCAAACCTTTGACCTCCTACCTAAGCATCCCTTTGACACTTTCAACCATACAAAAGTAAACCAGTAATAAACCTCTATGTAGACGGATGAGCGCTCCCATCTTTCAATAAAAACGTGGCCTGTACGGCGACAGGTGATAGGCTTATTCAGTAACGTCCTCAGGCGTGTCGCTGTCCGAGGACGACAGGCTCGGCTAGCAGGACGAGGCCGGCGGCGGCGGGGGCGGCGGCGCCAGGAAGGCGGGGGG
>DWLR01004090.1:0-12548 GCA_018246295.1 Papilio alexanor hazarajatica
TATATATATATATATATATACAGATTAAAATAACTAAACTTTTTATCACCCAAGTCTATCGAAAACAAAAATATAAAGATTTAAGAAATTTGCTTCTTTATAATTCTCTAAACTTTAGGGTTCATTCTGAAATTTCATTAAAGCTAAGTAAAAATATTTAATATTGCAATGGAAACATTTTTAGTTAAAATTATTTGCAGCACATGAGTAAATTCAATCAGCTGCAAATCGTGTTAGCAGGCGAATTAAGTACGCAATTTGGACTTACACTTCATTGATTCTATTTGAATAGTTAACAATGATACGTTTAGGGATGGATGAATGGAACATTAATGATCATATTCATCAAGTATATCGACAAAATAGTAGTATATATGAGAATAACAATGAAAAATATATAATAATAACATTTTAAAATGTTTAACAAAAACATAAGCGACATAAAATTTACATAATTTTACTGATATCATTAAGTCATTTATAGCCACAGTATGGATGATTACGAATCCATTAAACCCGAACAGGGCTTGTCTTAAGTCTTCTAATATGTCAATTTTCGATGTATCTTCGGAACCCAAGGTTCAATGACACTAAAAATTAAATGGGTTCACTGGCGAATGTCCCTTTTCCAACAAAAAATGAAATCGAAAATGGATTAAGTAAGTTCTACGGCAACAAACATACAAAAATACAAGTGAACCTCCCCCTTTTTTAAGTGTGGTTAAAAATATAACTAAAATGAATTGCATAAACGGCGATAAAAAACAACTGTGTGAAAATAAATTCAAAATCAAAGTAGATCCAATTGATTTTCACTGCGCGGTTCGTTTAAAACAAACGAAAAGGTTTTGTCAGCTGAATTCGAGCTTTGACTGTTTTATTTGTCGGTCGAGCGCCATCTTTGATAGATTATTTTATATACTTTTAAATTCTTGATGTATTAAGTATTTTGCAGAAATAATATTTATAGGAAAATATTACATCAAATATCAAAGTTGTTGTAATATGAAATCGAAAGCTTTGTTGGTTTTAAGTTTAATCCCATCCATCCATACATCTCCCTCCCCAATTTATCGCAGCATCCCCATTGGGGGGATAAGTTAAGTTTAATGCTACAAATAAAAAAAAACTAAGACCACTTAATGTAGTGATCGAAGACACATTTATTATGGGAACATAATGTAATCTCACTCCGAAGTATTGAGCGTGACAATACCCTTTGGAACAGTACAACGAGCGACGCTGCCCATTGGGAGTCGTCTCGATAAAGGAAGGAAAGGAAAACTCGCTTTGTTTGCGAACTGATACGACTATTTATTGTTTCCCGAAACAGCGAGATTTTTTTAGACATGTATTTTTATTAAAAAGGAAACGTTTTTATCTCAAATGATAACATACCTTTGGATTCACATTTTTTGATTAAATAGGATTAAAATGTATTTGATTTTTATGTATTGAATGTAGAATCCCAATTGATCTATTTTCCACTTAAAATTAATAATTTATGCTGAAATATGACAGACTGTCAAATTAAATCTTGCAGTAAAGATAAAGGAAAACATATTGGTTTCTGAACATTCATACAGCTTTTAAAGTACAATTTTTTCTGTAAACAGGAACCTACCGGAGAGAGGCGTGGGTCATTTCATGTAATGAGATCATTCATCTATGTACGGAAGAAGGATGGCTTTTACTGTCTGCTTTTCTTTTCTATTCAGGTCTATTATATTGACAAAGCTAGCAAGCACCAGAAAAGCGAGGCGTATTATCTTATAAGCCTCTATGTCAATACTATATCGCCCCTTAGCGTAACAGGTCAATTCACTACGTAAGAAAAACAACTTTAATGTTTTTATTTTTAATAGCTGATGACGACAATTGAGCAAGCGCTGTGATAATTCTATCGATAATTATCACAACCCTTGCTTAATTGTCGTCATAGATATCGATCTATTTACATCTGTAAAAGAGTTACAGATTGCTTGACCGACTTTGTATATGAAATAGGGCGGAGTGTAGCTACGGAAAAGAAAGAGAAAGTGGCGATGGCAAATTATGAGGCATTTAGCACCTCATTACTAATCGCAGAAGTAAAATTAAGGTTACTTTACATGTGAGACACCAAGGTCTGGATACAAACTTATTTATTCATCCTAATAATCAGTTCGGTAAATTTTGCAAGAAAGATTTACAAACATCCACCGATCGTCGTAAACTTTCATGTTTATAATAGTATGATTTATAGTATAACAAATTTTCCAACACAATATTCTATTTAAAATAACACCGCAAAGCCGCAATCTGCGGTTTAATCTCATTCTACTGGAAACTTGTTATGGAATTTATGAAACAAATTAAAATCAGGTCAAATAACTGCGCTTTCTTTCACGAGAGCGCATAATCGAGGTTTTATATTTATAAAGTAATGATTTTTCAGGTACTTCATTATTTTTAATAAGAAATAAAAAATGTTATACGGATATAATGGTGACTTATGAGAAATTTGGTTCGTGTCAGTTTCTACAGAGGATCGCAAGCCGCAACTCGTGGCAATTATGAAATAACGTTCATATCCCAATATTTGAAAAAATCTGAAAATATGTCGATTATAAATGTAGGAAAAAATATGAAAAATATAAATCAATACATTATCTGTACGAGTTTGCGGATAAACAGAGGGCAACTTTATTTCATACTATGCATAGATTTGGCTTCACATCTGAATCAGGGGTTACAATTATTGAGTTGATTTATAAATGCACTACACTTCGTTTATCTAGATACCTCAGCATCATCATCTCTCTGCCCTTTTCCCACATACGTAGGGTCGGCACAGTATGCACTACTCTTCCATATGACCTGGACTTTACTATGGTCCATATTGTAATTGGTTTTGACTTTAATATTTACCGCCGGCTGCCTGTCTGATGTCAACCCTCCTTGAGAATTCATCTCCTCGACAGGAGGTCTAGAATTAGGCCACCGGCACCTCACTCATCAGACGTAAACATTTCTACTTCCCGTCTGCCTTCTGTAAGGTCGTGGTACTTCACCGGTCGAGCGGGCCATTCGTGCAACAGAATTGTTGTTGTTGCGGACTCTACCACTGTTAACCCAGATCATTCACCTTTTATAAAAGAATTATAAAATAGTCTTCTTAGATTTATTTGCGCCTACTCCAGTAATGATAAGATATTTAATTATTTATAACACGTTCAGATGTTCCTTTACAAGTCTTTTATTAATTAAAAAGAACGTATGAGCGTAATCCGGGTTTATACGTATGCAACATATCCCTACATGAATTGCACCTGAACAGTAATAAAAATGTTTCTATATGAGAAATGTGTGCTATCGTTAAATTTTGCGAGAGTGAAAAACCGTTTTCTCTCTTTTGAATTTCATTTACTTTCTTAGTATGCGATTCTAGCTTGGGGATATGCTTTTATAAATTTTTATTTAGCTCTTACGTCACATATGTTATTAATAATTCGTGAAAAATCTTCAGAAGTGCTTTTCTGGAAGGTCACATGTTGTTAACTGATGATCGTTGTCATTAAAAGTCCACAAAAATAGTATTTATAGGAAATACGTAGACATCGATTATGCAGGATGTAAAAAAGATGTAAGAATTTATTAATTGTTGAATAAAAGTCATTTTAATAAATAATATCATTTTAAAAGCACTATTAAAACGTTAGTAAATAACGTTTTGTTATACCAAATGTGAAATATCTATCTAAATTACCAATAAGAACTTACGAAGGTTTCATTATATTAATGGACCTTCTAATTGAAATTTCTATATTCGTGACGTAACCTGATTCAACTTAGTACACTTGTGTCTATCGAAATAAACTAATCATGACATTTATGTTTAATTAACTTATTAAAACTTTCGTGAGACATTTTTAAGAATTTAATTAAAATAACGGCTTAACTCACTTGTAGTCCAGTGTATACATATACATACATGCGTCGGTGACGCGACTGCGAATTCAGCCCGTTAATCACTCACATTCGTCTCGGTGAAGGAACCCTGACGGGTCTGAATATATACCGTATATACACCGGACTATAAGTGAGTTAAGCCGTTATTTTAATTAGTTTATTTATTTTTAATTTGTCGACTTTTGGACTATTACAATATTAAGCAAGTAAAACAATATAACAGTATAATCATATAATAAAGGTCTTTATAATATGGTAGACGGTAAAGTGTTGTACAACAAATGAATGTATCTATATTTGTTTGCAAACAAAAGCGTACGAATACAACTATTTTCCGCCTCGAACCACGATAAGCCGTAGGGTATTGTATCAGTTTTAATTTATGGCACATACAGTAAGCCATCAGGTATGCGTATATCTTTCTTATGACAAAAATAGACTAAGGCCTTAGTCTATTTTTATTTGACATTGCTTTTTGTTACATTAAAATAAATTACAGTTTAAGAACTTATTAAACTCGATTTAATAGAAAACGAAACTAAAAAGTAGAAAATTATTTCAAGTAAGTTTAAAATAAGAATAAGCTAGGTGTAAGTTTTTTAGTAAGAAGATTAAAAAACATTTTATCGTAAAAAAAAACTCTGGGGTCAAGCATGTTGTCATAAATGTTTACAAAAGTTGAATCAAGCAACCGACTCGTTTTACAATAACATTATTTTTTCGCTGGATTACTCTATTCTTATTTCGAACAATTATTTCGTACTTTATAGTTTGGTTTTCTATTAAAGCGTGTTTTTTTTTTCTAAGTAATATTTTATAGTTGATGATTTGTTTAAATTAAAAGTAGCAAATGGGTGGATTTCATTTGGATTTTTAGAAGAATTTTCGTATATAGAAGTTGATCTTTCTCGCGTTGTTAACACACAATATAAGGTTTTAATTTTTCAAATCATTCATTCATTCATTCATCTGAGACTCTACAGCCGCGGGTGGGCCTGGGCCTTCCAGTAACGTCCTCCATGCCGGCCTACTTTGAGCTTTTTGCTTCCACCTTTTGACGCCGATGTTTCTTAGGTCTCGTACGATGTCGTTCACCCATCTTAACTTCGGCCTACCGCGGGTTCTCCGTCCCTCTGGCTGACTCTCCAACAGACGTTTTGTCACTGCCATCATCCATCCTCGCGACATGTCCTGCCCAGCGAAGCGGTCCAATTTTTATGGCCTTGATTCGGCTCATTGTAAATTTTGTATATCATTGAGCATTGCCTCGTATATCGTAATCATGCACAGAAATAATTCAATCATTTTGTTCGACTTTCAAAACTTGACCAGATTTGAAAACATTTTAGATTATTGAAATTAATCACACATTTTTTTTAATACTGGATCAGAAACTTAGATACGCATAATAGATACAGTATCACTAGGACATCGGTTTAGACCCTGTTAGATAGAAAACAGTCGAAAGTAAACAACTAGTCATTAACAATGGACTGTAAAATGTAGACAGTAAAACATAGGCAGTCGAAGTTACACATTTGAAAATAAACTATAAACAGTAATATTTTTAATGGTATTTCTATAATTTCGTAGCTCTATGTATTCCGAAGCAAAATTCATCCGACTTCCAACAGTGAATTGTAAAGTACCGTCTACGAAATGCATTTGAAGCACTTCAATCCGTCGAGCGGCCGCCGATTCCACTGCAGTGTACACTTTGTCTAGCTTTTGAATAAAATAATTAAAAGTCAAGGCTGTTTTTTACTTTTTAAATGCAAATTCAATATCCATACAAATAGTATACCCAAATATAAATAAAAGATTTACTTACAATAAATCTATAGTTGTATGAGATATAAGTTACAACAGTAAAGGACTGCAAAAACTATCTTTACTAAAGCCATTCAGTTCGAATGCCCCAATGATTTTACAATCACTTTAATATAATTTTATGTTGTTTTTTTTCTATTCGTGTTAAAAGTATTATATGCTGATTTTAATCATCATTAGTATATTGACTGACCGGTTGGCGCAGTGGTAGAGGTACTTGCCTCTTGCGCCGCAGGTTGTGGGTTCGATTCCCACCAAGGACAAACATTTGTGTGCATGAACATGTCTGTTTCTTCTGTGTCTGGGTGTAATTGTCAATATATGTATGTATTTGCAAAAAAAGTATTAATATAAGTAGTATATCAGTTATCTGGTTTCCATAGCACAAGCTCTGCTTAGTTTGGGATCAGATGACCATGTGTGAATCTTAGAATATAAAAAAATGTATATCCCAATCCAATGTTGGATGTAGCTCTTTGCCGCATGAGGGGTTTTGCCCATTCTCACCAGGTGTGAAGGGATTTGACGAGGAAGGGGATAAATAGTAGAAGGATGTCAACTTTTCTGTCTGTCTGCAACTAGCAAACGCTTGTTACACATGTCTATGGATAGCGATCACATAGATGACTGCTTGCTCGTTTGCCACCTTCTTATGTAAAAAAGTCCGTTTCTGCTCGGAAAATTGAAAATATCAACACCTTATAGAGCAAAACGTTATATTTTTAATCAAATGTTCGTAATCGTAATTAATCGTAATTCATGTGAAGGTTTAAAACTTCAGTCGAAATATTTGGAGAGATATATCAATATAACTTCTACAATCTCTTGCTTTTCCGAAATCTCTTTGAGTTTGGTATGTGAGGAGAAAACGTTTCCAAAGGTTGCATCGCCTGAATCTGTTTGAATAAGTTACAATCCAGCATTTTCGACGCCTTTTACGTGCAGGCTTCAGACTGAAAGTGAACGGTTTTTTCCGAATGTTCCAATACTTTAAAATTAAAGTTGTGTGTAAAATTTGACAAATTTTGGATATTTTATTTTACATTGCGTATTTGAATACACAATATCTTGTTATCCAACAGCTTGCTAGAATTACGCTGTCGGGAATAACCTTTACTAGTAGACACCCCTTCGATTAGCTCTCTCTATTAGTCCAAGGGACTAATAAACTAATGGGTAGTTGCAGTCATTTGGCGGGCCCCTTGATCCTTGTGACATAAAACCAAAACCCATCTATTACATAAATGTACACCAAGATACCAGCTAAAAGTTAATTAATAATCTAGACTGTAATACTTTATTCATATCTTAAGACAAATTAAAAAATTTTTTTAAAATTTTCATAGTATGTTATGCAATTCTTAATTACCTGTATAATTCAATAAATACATAGTGAGCAACAACGTTTTTAAAATCCTTTCTCCTCGCTTAAGCATCACCTCTACATTGCTCCAATACCGATTGCCGATAATGCCGTATAGCATCATACATACCTATACAATGACAGAAATGTTGTTTGTTATTTACCCGGTTAACATCTCTTACCTTTATATATATATATATATTAAAATGCTTGTTAATTTATTTTACTTTATTTTCGTTAAACATTTATAAAATGAAATTTGAAACAAACTAAAGTCAAAGAAAATAGACAGTCAAAGAGCTGTAGCCAGCGACGCGAATATTCTTGCTTAGTAAAGAATATCCACCAAATAATTTCACGATATCATTAAAGGGATATTTTTTAGCTTCCTGATATAAAAAATACCGTAATTAATGGAATAGTTCAACGTAGTTTGGATGATATGGTATTTTAACAGTGGCAGAGTCCGGAACAACATCTGCTGCAAGAATGGCCCGCTTGACCGGTGAAATACATAGAAAACAGACGTCAAGTAGAAGTATTCCGCGTTTAGTCTGATGAGTGAGGTTCTGGAGGCCTAATTTTAGTCCTCTCCTCTTTCCCACATCCCACAAAATGATATAATACCAGTACCATCATATGTTGAACCACCTATACTGTACTATGCGGTTCTGGTTACGCTTTAATTCCATTTTGACTTATCCAAATTTAAAAGCAAACCTTGGTAACTTTTTAACCTTGATTCATTATAAGGGGTGTTTATTCGATTACGAAAAATTTCGTAAATCGTTGAATCGAATCAAGATATTCGAATGAATTTTAAGTCGAAAATCGTCAAAAATGAGAATGTCGATAAATACATTAAAAAGTTAAGGCTTATTGAGATTTTCTATATGAAACATAAACAGTATTGTAGTTGTTTTGGTAGATAAGGTCGTCGATAAAGCTGTCCAATAAATGTTATGGTATTACATAATCAAATGAACACTGTAGCAAATAAATAAAGGTGTTCGAAGGGAGTGGTATTTCATTAGATACTTTTAGTGCAGACGAATCGTAAAAGACAACACAATTACAAACAACCCTTACGCCTGAATTATATGTAATCTTATTGCTTTATCGATCAAATGAGTGCAACAGTAATTTAACGTTATATTAACCTTATAATAACTATAGAAAAGATTAAATATGTTAATAAAATAGCTCAACTTGTTTTTTAAATCATATTTCTCTATTTGTCTTTGGATTACGAGCATAATATTCATACGTATACATAGAATAAACCTTAAAATGCTTAACTTATTTAAAATGTCTCCTCTTTTCTACATGTTAATCGTATTAAAGTTTCTTCAAAGTTTATTCAGGAACGGAGCAATGGATGCGAAGTCTTCACAATCAGGGATCAGCTTGCCTCTATATTTGACGCAGGATTCAGCACACAAAGGTCCCTCGAACCATTGGCCTAGCAT
Organism: Papilio alexanor hazarajatica; assembly: GCA_018246295.1. Classification (NCBI taxonomy): domain Eukaryota; kingdom Metazoa; phylum Arthropoda; class Insecta; order Lepidoptera; family Papilionidae; genus Papilio; species Papilio alexanor. Next base: position 8,614 of record DWLR01004090.1, read on the forward strand.
TTTCTTGCATTGTGCACAGTTCTCCAAACAAATGTCGATCGGATTATAACCGAATGAAATAGCCGGACTAGATTTGACATCGCTTAGACATGTAACGATAGCAAAAAGGGTTAGTACAATTGTCACTTTAGTGGTCATCTTCAATAGAATTTGATGCGTGGGTTCGAAGAAGTTTTGGATAAGAATGTGACTTGAGTAAAAGAACTATCGGTATTTATACTAGACATGATTAGCTACTGAAAGCAATCCATTTCAACGCAGCTTGAAATCCCAGCGGTGCTAATTTGAAGACGTAATTCAATTTGTCCTGTTGGCGCTGTTCTGTGTACTTTCCAAATTTAATATATATATTGTATCAGATACAGTAAATTGACTAGAGATAGATTCTATAGCATTATAATCTTACTTATAATCTTAATCTTAAATCGAGAACACCAGATAATCGAAACTATTAACCGGCGTTATTATTATCTTTACATAATGACAAGGTACGTTTCAGAGAAAAAAGCACATACTTACGTTATCCGGGGATAGGCAGAGACTATCGATTTCTATTTGGCCCGATCCTGGAATAGCTCTTGCTTCTTTTGCATCCAAACATCTACGCATACGCACTTGTCGGTTACGAGTAAACCTAATATGCCCTTGATTTATTTTCTTACCTAGTTGGTAAAAAATTGTCTAGGACATCCACACTTACTCCTCAATATTGCAATACAAATATAACTGTCATTCTGAGTCCAAAACTTAATCAATAATACAATGATCAATCAATACCACAAATGTAAAGTAAATTGTTAATGAGTGTAATAATAATAAAAATTGAGTTAACGTTGTAAAGTTCAAACACAAGCTATGCTATGGACTTGGACATTCGGCGTGCGTCAGTAACAGAGTTGAAAGCTTTCGAACTACTCGTCAAAGTTAGACCATCTCTCTCGTTGAGTACACTTGAAATAGAACGTAGAATGCCAGCGTGGTATTTGTTTGATTTCAATAAATTTACTTCAGTACATTAGAACTTTTGTATGGAACAAATATGTAATTATAAAATTATAATAATTTTTATTAACAATTGTTATAAATATAATCTTAAGGCTGAGATATTTCAATCGTAGATGGTTCGAGGCAAGGAAAGTGTTAAATACTTCAACACCACCATTATTTTATGGTCAAATGAATTATGGCAAAGTTTCCATATGGTACGTTAGTATGAACCGTTATGTTCTTCATGCGTAGTCGTATGAAGAAATTTCCATTTAAATTGTTAATTTTTTATCTAGCTTTCACAACTAAGCGATAAGCCGGAAAGGATATATGTAGGTAACTTTTACCCCGGAAGTATTCAAGAACATCAGTGCGAGTGACGTTACGGGTAAAAGCTAGTATAGAAATAAGAGGAACAAATTAAATTAAGCGTTCTAAAAGCTTTTATGTCTAATGTCTCGTACAGTAAAGCAAGCTTCGTTGGTTATGAGACCTAAAGTCTGGGATATAAAGGGATTCACGTATCCTACTTCTTGCATTCGATGTCCCGCTTTCTTCCAATTCACTCCGACGAAACCCTCAGAGTTCAATATGCTTGGTTTCATTACAGTAGTATTTTTATTTGTTAATACTATTGGCAGCATGGTACCAGTCAAAGCTGAACCGGCTAATATCGGTTATGACAGCATGGATATCTGCATAGAAAACTGCGCGCAGTGCAAGAATATGCTTGGCCAGTGGTTTCAAGGACCTTTGTGCGCACAGTCTTGTGTCCAACAGAGGGGTCAATTCGTACCAGATTGTGAAGACTTCGCTTCCATCGCTCCTTTCCTAATTAAGATTTGAATACTTATTTTAAACTAAATTAAACTTTTATAATTAATTTCGTATGCGAATGTACTTCTTAAATTATAATCCAAGCTATGGTTTTATTTGTAAATTCTAGGCAAAAAACTTAAGTATTTATAACCTGAATAAATTTATAATTTCTCCTAATGTGAGTGTTTTTATCCAAATCCACAGTACATTGTAAATCTATAAGCACAACAGTATATCCACCAGCAGCAGATGTAAGAATGAGGTAAAATAACATCATTATTTCTTTAAAAAAAAATTAATCATTTTACTCAATTTTGAATCAGAACTATTAGAGTATTGTAATTTATTTAGTTATTTGTTACAGATACACAAATAGCTAAGTTAATATTCAAAATAATAATAATAATTATTATTATTTTTGCTGAAAATGTTGTGTACATTTGGTTTCGTAAAGTATATACAATACATTAAATGAATAAGTAATTATTATTATTAATATTATTTACTATTACTTTGAATGTTTTTTTATTTATTACTGTGTATATATTCATACTCAACCAAACGGGTACAATATTTTCACCATAAAATAATAATAATTAAAAATTATGCAATGGTATAATTTAGCAAATGACAGGTATATTATACGTCATTCAAAAATAATGATGTAGAGAAAAACACAAAAAATTATGTAGCGATAGCATTAAGTGGCGAAATAAATATTTCATTTGTTTCTAAACGTTTTGTGGGAAACAAAGATTATGACGATTATAAAAGGATCTGTGTGATTTTAACATATTGACAAAGGCAATGGAATCGTTTGAGTCGTGTCTGACAGAAATGTGTTTGATATCTTCTCGCTCATGACGAAGCAGAACTTTTAATTAAAATTCCTTTTGTGGGCCGTTAAAATTATACTTTTCGTTTAATTTACATTATTTTGTATATACTGTAAACAACTTTAATGGATAATTTGAAAATATCAATTTTCACTAACGATCCACATCTAAGTATTAGAGGCATGGTTTTATTTTTAAACGTATATTTTTTATTGAATGAAACCTAAATGACTTCTTAGGTTCCATTACTTAATTGAAGCTTTAATCCAAGAGAGCTTTTTTCTGTCGGAATATCATACAAGCGTATTACGTGTTCTTTAAAAATCAGCGCTGTATTTCAGCCAATTTACACAAAATCGTAATTAATCATATACGTACATATTCTAAATAAGCTATTCTGTTTATTTTTGTAAACTGTATGAAAATTTCTTTAGCAGTTTTTGAGAGTATCGTGTTCAAAAGTGAGGACAGTTTGAGTACTTTGTTTAATAAAATGTAAATAAATATACAGAAAATATTGTAAAATATGTAAAATTATAGGTATAAATTAACAGTAAATTAATAAATCAAGTTTCTCATCTTCAGATTGTAAGCCATTTTTAAATCTAGATTAGACTCATAATGGTAATCAAAAAAAAATTGTAATGACACCTTATGTATGTTATTCTAGATTTTAATATTGTAAACATATTAAAACTTACTTGTCCATAAACAACAGGGAAACAGTGAATTAAAAAAAATACCCAATACTTTTGGTACAAGTAACCGCCTAAAAGCCATAAATCAACCCAAATTACTGCTGTTTTTGACATGCTCTGGCTACTCTAATGTATTAGATGATTTTACCACACGTTTTTCGTGTTAAAGATGGATTAATTAGTTCTTACTATTATCATCTTTGTCTATGTTTATGTTATAATGTTGACACAACTCTGCAAGTGGCCGCTATTTTAGGACATGTTGACCCTATCGATCATGTTTTCTACGAGCTGTTATATCCACATTAGAGATAAGGCAGTAATCTATATGCTCAACATCTGTGAAGTAATGATAATAATGTTGAATCATTTGCAAAAACGTTTTTGCACTGTTTTCCATTCTTGAATTACTCCATTTATCGTTGAAAATACCATTGTAATCGTTGAAACCTTAGAGCAGTTTTTGATTTAATTATATTTATTCAAAGTTATATATATAAAAGTTAATTATATTTAGTTAAAGTGAAGTGTACTAAGTACCTTGGTGTAATGGTTGACCAACGTCTCTCGTGGCATGATCATATCGAGCTTATTA
>DWLR01004091.1:0-12547 GCA_018246295.1 Papilio alexanor hazarajatica
CATTATTTAAAAGACAAAAAATTCATGGATGAGGATCATCTGAAAACCGAACTCACTGACTTCTTCAATCAAAAACGCGTTGGCGACAGATGATAGAAAACGATGGTGCTTACATTATTGAGAAATAATTGTGTTTAATTCTCTAAAAAATAAAATAATCTTGTACTGTGAGATGGCGGGTTTATTAGTTGCCAACCTAATATAAAGCTATGAAGCTTTTTAGCTCCACTTCGTTCACTACACTTTTCTCCTCATTCTGGCCCTGTGGAGAAAGAGAATATAGGAGCCAGATTTTGGTCAAATCGGTCAAATAGGGCTTTTACTCGCAAGCATAACAACAAGAACCGAAAACAATAAATTATAATTTAATATAAATATCCTTTACGAAGAGGTCGAGTACTGTTTAACCTCCTGAAAATATCTTGGTTTTGAGAAGTCATACTTCGGATGCAATGGTAAGAATTCTTCGTAGCTTTCTATTTACCACAATACCACAAAGGCTAGTATGGTTTGTTTTTAAATTACCATAAAAGTATAAAATATTTGTGTAATAAAGTACTTTACGTCTGCCTACCGTCTTGAATGACAGGCGCAAGTATGTATCTTAACAGTTATAGCAACAAAATGTAAAATGCATTGATTTGGCTCCCACGCAGCCAATCTGCATTTCGTCGTCTTTTGTTTTATTTGCATTCTATTGTCGTTTTTTTTAAAGCCTTTATTTTTAACGTGCCGCCGACTTGCAAATGATCTGCTGGTTACGATCTTGATGTTATAACATCACTTTTATTTATGATCCATTTCTGCGTTGAAAATGACACGAAAAAGATAAGGTGGTTTCAACTGATATATATTTTTCATCTTTTTTCCTAATAATTTTTACATTAACTTGTGCGAATTAAAAAAAATGTAGAAGATAAAAATTTAATTTCTTGATACAGAATTCTTTTAGAATTCAGGAAATTGAACTACTGTCTATTTTTAATAAGTATTTTTTTAAATTTCTTAGCAAAAAAGTACGTGTACATTTTAGATACACCCTGGCAAAGTTTTGTTCATAATATGTATATGTTATATTTAATAAACTAATTAAAACGACGACAAACCCCCGACGGGTCTGAAACTAGTCGGTACATACACCGAAAACACGTGAGTTAAGCCGTTATTTTAATTATTTTTTTAAAAAATGTGTCACGAAAGTTTTAATACGTTTTTTTTTACTTTAAATTCAAAGTAACTTCATTTACATGCGTGTTTTAATACAAATAACAGCGTAGCTTAAAAATATGCTTATGCCAACTTAATCGTTCGTAAAATGTTAAAATTTTGAGATTATTAATATTATGAAACAGCAGCACTAAGCCGCTATAAATTGCAATTTAAGGCAGACATGACGTGAAAAGGGTTTTAAGATCAACCGAGATTTGAAAAATATGTCCTAATTATTGCACACCTCGCCACCGGCGTTGCGAAAATAAACAGGGTCAACTGGTCAATCGGATGCCGCTCTATAAATCCTCGAGAATTTATTAGAATGCAACAAAGAAGTATTTTAATTAAGGCTCTCGCACATTGGATGGCTTGCGCCGCGCTTGTCCTCACCAAAAATATATTTCACGCGCTCCTTTTGTCCGGATTCCGATGATGTCGGTATATTGTTTACAGTTCGTTGAATATATATTTAAGCACAAATAAATATTTAAGGTTGCTAAAATTGTTTTATTGTTAAAAATGCTGGAATAGGCAGAAATAATAAATCCTAAATGTACAAACTGAGGTTTGGTGGTAACTTTACAGAGTAAACTAAGTAGCCCATACAGAGAATGAATCAATCTCGTAAACAAGCGTTTGTTTTTGTTGTAAAACATCGAAATTTTTATCTCGGATAAAAGTTACACCAGAATGTAGTACGTACACCGGGAAAAAACCTTAATTTTTTTGATTGCTTATATTAAACTCTGCAGCATTCAGAGGCAGTTAAAACGATAAATGAACAATTATATCCCAGCGACCACACAACACAAAACATTGGCAGTCCGCACAGCAATGAGTATTAAAATCTTAAATGTCGATCAGAGTTGATCGGTGAAATGTTCGATTAAAATCGCTCTAAAATATTGATGACCGCCCTTGCGCTAAAGATTGGGTAAGACGCAAGCTATAATATATGCAATAAACGGCTAAGGTATTATAAATAGATACTGTATGTTGAAAAAACAGTACTTATTTCATTTAATTATCTTACGTACAAAAAGTGGGAGCAATGCACTACCAACTCTTCTGGTTGTTACTGATGAGCAAGGGTTTCGAAATATCAGATGAATCGCTGGCTTGTTTCTCTCAATAAAATTGTACTAAGAATTTTTCATGTAAAGCATTTATGGCAATAAATGTTGAGTTGATTTTACCGCCAAAGCATGCCTACTTTGGCGGTAAAATCAACCTCTTCCGTGACGGCAAATGGTATGACACTAGACTTCGCTCACAACGCCCTGCTGCCTGTGCGAGTATAAACTCATATTCCTTATTTACAAAACTTGGCTTCAAGCACCCCATGCTTTTTAATGATAAAACAAAAAAATAAAGAGATTAAAAAAAATAATAAACGGTTTTTTTAATCTCTTTATTATTTTTTGATATTACGTATTTTCAACGTTTGGTTTGGTTTTCTATAAGGGCGTATGTTGTAGTCTATTAAACTATTTATTATTACTTACTACACATTTTAGTAGTTTTTTTTTAATAATTAGATACTATTCGAAAAGTTATTGAAAAATTTCTACCAATCGTCCCGTGGCGACTATTTTTTTTTTTTTTTGGATTAAATCGAAATTTTCATTTTTTGCTACTTAATGTAGTCAGCTATAATCAGCTAACAGAACGTTAACATCTCTGTCTGTGTGCATCAGACCGACCGTGCTACCGCCGGGGGCTGCGCGGCCACCCGCCGAATTTACGAAAATAAGATCTTATAACATTATTCTATAATCACTGTCTCGAATTAATCATTACCCAACGTACAGTAGTACGATGTCATACGTCACCTATTCCAACATAAGCTAAAAGATGGTAAGTTACTCTTTTGATTTTTTAAATTGTCATACGAAGCACATGTTGGTGTGCGATAATCTTACCGTCGTCAATTTTTACGTGATGTGATTTACTTGTCATTGTTGTTTCCAATATTTAGAATGCAATTAATGAAATGTAAATAATAAACTGAACGAGAGTTCGCATAAGCACGCGTCCCAGACAAATTTACTATTAAGGTATACAAAAGTAGCATTATAAGAGTACCAAAACGGTACTTTTATATACGAGCATACGGCAGTGTCACGTGCTCAGAGGTAGTACCTTGCCGGCTAGGCTACTACCGTCTGAACTCACTCGAAACTCACATTATAACCTGGACTAAGAATGTAGTCGCCATATGAGTTATGAGATATAGTTATTAAAAAAGAAATAATTTTTTACCTTCATTTTAGACTTTCATTTAAAGATAAAAGGTAGGTACTATGGGTCCAATGGTGCGAAAACCGTAGATAATCAATCATTACATTTTGATTTTTGGTCCGATTCACACCAAGCAGTTTTACAGAATCTCGAACCTCAACCAATGATAACTGAATCTAAAACTCGTTGGCTACATTCGCCGTTTCAGCGATTACGACAATTCGTTGTCTCATATGTCACATGAGTAATGGGATCATTGCGCCTAAATTAGCATCTTCATTTGGTGGTAAATTACCAGTACTACTTCTATTACTACTACATTCACTTCACATTTCGCTATCGCTGTTAAATTATTGTCGTGAGAATAAAATGAGTTCATATATCGAGTACCGGTAGTAGGTTCCCTCAATGTTGGCCGAGTTAATTTTACATTCGAGCGCGAAAGAGATTAACCAAAGCCGACCTATTCATTCTATGCTTTGGCGGTCGATATGTAGGTGTAGACGTCGGAAGATCTACATAATGTTACGTCGATCCCCAATGCGATAACAGAACATCTAATTCTTTTTCGTTTTGCTTCTGATAGTACTCCTGCCACAGGAATAATGATTGTGAATTATAAATTTAGGCTTACCTTTTAAAACTAAATAAAATGGCAACTCTATTACACAGTTCAATTAGTATAATGGAAGGGATAGTTTTCACTGGTAATAAATAATGTACAATGTAAGAAAGTTCAGTAACTAATTGCGTTGTAGTATTAAGTCTAATCGAGCAAGAATTATTAAAGTATTTGGTTAGTTTTTCTGAATGTAAAAAATATTTAATTAATTTGGATATCTTAATAATGGATGAATGTTGAATGGTTGGATAAATAAATATTTATTTGAACACTTACACAGACAATTTGAACAATTACACAGTTAACGAGGGCCAACCAGACCGGCGGTGACCGCTCTGCTCCGCAGCGCTTCCCATGTTGCTCTATTTTAAAAATTTGTGTTGGAATGAGATCGCTGTAAATTCATGTACTCTTGCGGTCATGCAAACACATGGTCATGCACATAATATGTGGTAAATCCCTAGACATTACACAAAATCATTGATATATTGTTATTGTACTTGTTTTTATAATTTACTACTTTGCAATATATAGTTGAATGCATTTTTTAATGAACAGGTGTTTTTAAATGCTGTTCTATATTGATTTGAGTTCAAATTGTTTTCTTACGTAAAACCATATTTAGAATCAAAATCTAATTAATTAATATTACAATTTCTTCGATCAAGTTATTATAATAACCCGTTTGTTTAAATTATTTTACTCATAAGTTATTTTACTATCATAGATGCATATAAATCTCAGTTATCATTCAATTTACTACTCGTAGCGGTCAACTACAATGTGTTATCGGCATATAATTATCGCTTAAGTAGAGCAACTCGAGGACAAAACGAGTTCGCGCTGAGAGGGTTAATATAAAATTTCGCTGTTGCATATCATATAATGACCGGCCACAATGTAATGAAGACATCAAGCGATTCACTAAATTAAAAATAAAATGTACCTAAAACATAAACTGTATTGTAATATCTCATTTCATATTTTTAATAGTTTCTATGAACAAAGTTAGTATTTTGAAACCTGATACAATTAGCTAAAGTGAATGTTAGCTTTATTTTATAGGCGTAAAATTGAAGGAGAGGGTATGTGGATAAAACAAGATTAGGGAAAGAAAAAAACGATTGTTGCCATCTAATATCTAATAAATTATACTCATCTTATATGTCACTGAAGTATCAGCTAAAGTTTCAAGCAAAACACAAAGAGGATGTTTAGACTTAGTTGTTGAATTTGGAAAGGAAACAAACTATTTTTTGTTAATAACTTTTGTTAACCTGAAACAGGAGGCGACGCAAAGCAGGTGCCCCGTGCCCGCGGTACGAAGACAACAAGAATAAAGGGGCATAAAATACACTCAAACAAATATTTGTTGCTAATAATAATATTAGCTCAATGAAAGAATAGCGTAGTGGAACGGAGACCGTTTATTGTTGAATGGGATACCTTCCCACATTCCGAATAATTGTTCGCACAAAATTATAACGTTATTATATAATTTTACATTAATTTATTTTTGGAGTTATTAACTTATTATCTGCGCATATGTAGTGTGTGTAATGATAAAATAAATCTGTTTTCCTTCTCTCTGTTGGCAAGACGACATGAACTTTGACACAATTTACCACTATTTATTTCTTACCTCAGTCTCTAAATGCAATGATAGCGTGTAAAATTCGTAAAGTAACTCAACCCGACTTACTTTATTGGTTTTTTTAACTTAACTATCAATTGATTATCTATTCTAGCACACTATAACTCTAAGCCCACAATCGCGTGGTTGTGAATGTGATTTCGAAATAATTTGAAATTCAACATAAAACTTTTATTATCGAAAATTTAATCTTCACATAACACCATGTTAAAAGTACCAAAAGGTACCAAAATCAACACCAACTTTATGTTGTAATTATCTCAATGGTGTACATAATAATTTCCAATTAATTTTATAACTTAAGATAACTCCAATTAATTTAATCATTGTTACGAACAGCTCTTGTGAATTTTCTCATCGTCCGTGAGTCTAAAAACTTTATTAACTCTAACCGATGGAGTTCAAAAGTATCATTAAGCATACAAATGTGCAGGAGTGTCTATGTGTATGTGTGTGTATAAATCCTATTCATGAATTGTCGTTTGATTTAACTGTAATGTGAAACGGTCAAAGACCGCATTCGCAAGAATCACTTTTGAAATTTTGCATATCTCTTGACTTATTATTTTCCTCCAAAAAGTAGCTGTTTTCAATATCGCATTTCTTGCGATATTCGCTTAAAGTTGGCAACACATAATATAACTAATAGAAACGAACATCTCACAAAACATTTGTTAGTAATTAACACTTTTATAGACAAAATGTTGAGTGGTATACTACAATCAACCAAATTCCTACTTTATTAAAATGAGGTATATGATTCAAGTTTCAATGCATTACATAATAGGTATACAGGTATCTCAATCCGTGTCCGTTCAAGGCGGCAATCACCCCATTTTTTTCTTTGTAAAAAAGACTGGTCATTCATTCATAGTTATGAATGAATGCACTACCTGGGCCGTACGTTGGGAGTCGGAGTAAGCCTCTATGACGTTTTTGTTTGTCTTTTTTAATACCGGATGTGGATCGAATTGGTGTCCGTTAGGTTGTTTCTTCATTCAATCAATATTTAGTGTTCTCTAAGGCAAATTATTAAACCGTATCAAAAATAAATTGTTAAATATTTCTAAAGATTCCTATTAAGTTGATATGAACAAATAACTGAAATACCAAGCCAGAGGGGAATTAATTAACCGAAATCGAAACTTGGTCTGATCAAAATGGCTGACGATTCGATTATTTTTGCAAGCTTGAGTTATCTTCTTTGGATGCTTAAAAAAATATGTGTGTGGCGTTGTTTTCATAAGCAAAACTTCTCACGCCTTTTGCACTTTTTTGAATAAATTAGTTGCACATTGTAACTAGCAAATACAGGACCTTACCACTACAGGACCAGGAGCAAGTCATAAGATTTGGGAGCTTGTTTTTTTACTTTATTTTGAAATACAACTTCTGCGGAACCATTGTTTCACCAATTTGTGTTACCTGTTACATTTGTATTGGGACTGTGAGAAAATATTTTTACTTTCTTTCCGAAAACGACATTTTTTTGTTGATTCGCTCTGACTTTCGGGAAGTGCACTGACCATAATACTACGATAATAGTTTTTTAAATCTTGCTATTCATATAGTTATTTTCACACACCTCCAAAAGTTTTAATTTAAATATCATTATTAAAGTAAAAAAATACTTTTAACAACATGGACCTAAAAGTAAAACAAAAAAGAATAAGAGTAACAAAACAACAAATAATGTGTATCGTTAGTTTGGATGTTGTGGTTTTTCGGCCGAGACATAATATTTTGTGGCAGAAATTACACGTATGTGTTTTTTTTTCAGATTTGTTCCATGCCTTGCTAAGGAGGTAAATTAGCACTGCTACATTTGGCATTTCATAAGATAGGTAATAATTGTACAGGAAATGCTTCTGTCGATTTTAAGCGTACTGTACTGTGTTAAATTATACGAGTGCTTAGTTGATTTTTTCATGTTTAGTTATTTGATTTTAATTTTTAGTTTACTCCTCACTTTTACAAAAATCTCGTAATCATCTCTCTCTTTATCAAGGACTTTTCTTTATGTTTTTGAAAGATAGATGATTTGGAGTAGGTTCTTCAAGTTTATGGGGAATAAATCGAATTTTTCAGTATTTGAAGTCCCGGTACTGGTTTTGCTATGCGGTTACTCTGATATACTTAAGTTTGGCACTCCAATCTTTCACACATCCACCAAGAAATGAAAGTCTTTAAAAAGTAATTGATTAATTTCTGTGTTTTGAAATGGATAGTCAACTGATGATGATAATCATTGAACTTGATTTTGATGCGTATGGCCGTATTGTATTCTAAATAATTAGAAAGACTACAAATACCTATGCAATTTATTACCTTATTGATATGGCAGGTCTGGTGAGAATTATATTATTTTACAAAACTTATCATTTAAATATTTTTATATGAACATCACAAATGTAAAAAAATACAAAATAAACTACAAGTTGAACAACATTCTTGTATACTTTATCGGTGGGTATTTGTACTATCTGTGCGCATTTTACTCTCTGTTTTGGATTATTTCTTAGAAAAAATTAAGTATAATTATGCTTGTACATGATGTAAGTACATTCACATATCGCACCACTGCTACGAAACCTCTACGCGCTACAGCCGCCTTCGTAGAGGCGCTACAAATAGAAACCCGTTGGATGAGAACGTCCACTACAAAACAGCTTTTTAAGTGAGATATGTGAATGAATGTGAAAAATAATAATATTTAATTTTGTTAAATGCAATGCTTAAGTAACTATTTTGTTACATGCAATACAGAAAAGACTGAATTAAAATTTTAACAATGTTAATTAGACAAACCTGTACGACTGTCACTGAAAGAATCTTATAGAGGCTTTCAAAATGATGGTAAAGGCAACGTAAGCTTTAAAAACCTTATTTCCTCAATTTTATTAGTGCCCACCAACTTAATTAACCTTGGGTAAGTTACATATATCCATTAAAAATATAGAGAGATTGAAGTAGAGATAATTTATAGATAATATCTCTACTTACGTTTTTCGTCTAATGCGTGAGATGCCACCCCTACTCTTTTCCTCTTTCAATCTCTTTCTTCTCATCTCCTTTTCCTTATCAACTCTCCTTTTCTGATCTAATTTCTTCCTTCTTTCCACAAAGAGACTGAAAAATCATTCCTAACTTTTCTGATTGTTGCAAAAGTCGACGATGTTAACAACCACAGTAGTGTAATTGTCTGCCGTGTTCTACTTAAGAAAAACATATTTGCCCTACCAATATGTAAAATCATACAAGCGGGTAATAATTTACGTCTTTGTATTTTTAAAATCAAATATATGTATGATAAAATTACATTAAACATATTAGTAAAACCTCAACGTAAATAGTATAAATGGTTAAATAAATTTTGTAAAGTAACTAGCAATATTATAAGCGCCTCTATGTAATTCAATTGTATCCACTGATCTACCTGTATACACTTCTTTATACATTCTTGAATCGCCTAAAATCCTTGACAAAATTGATGGTAAATAATCGTGAGATCTTTAAATTCGGCGAATTAGTAATAGAAAGGGATTATAATCTATCGAAATCCAACAGATGTAAAAAAACTGCATAGCTTACATTACCGTTCATAAATACAATATAATCTTCGTTCACATTCCATCCACGAGAGAAAATAATTCGCATGCAAATTTAAGTGTACTCAATGTATTTTGCTAGTTTATTTTATCAAAGTCATAATTATGATATAGTAAATTCGCAAGGGATATGAAAAGCTAAAATTAATAGAGACAAAAATTGATATGTATGAAACCAACAGGTTAATTACACATAGAGTGAAAGACATAAACGCATGTGCCACAATAATTACACAAAGGACATGATATCAAATGTTATAAAGCTCAACATTATCCTTACCCACCAAGGGTAAGGATTTCCTCTTTTGAAATCATAATAATATTTTTAACAAAACAAGAGATGTTTTAAATTATATAGCTGTAGCTAAAAAGCAAATAGCGACAAGGTTTAGAAACAATTCGAAATAAAAGTATAAAACTATTTTTCAGGGACAACACGATCTGTTCTTATTATTAGCATAAAAGTGTACGTAATGATTAAATGATTAGATAAATATGCCAATAACATAAAGTGGAAATACAAAATTACAATGTTCATCCTCATCACTCTGTTTAAGCACCTGCAGGCATTCTTTCAAATCCTTAAATAATGAACTCAGTCTCTCTTTCTGTAAATTGTATAACAAAATTAGTGATGTAAATATCTAATAACGTAGACAAATTAAACTGAGTCTTGCCAAGGATAAAAATAAATCAAGTAAGTTGATTTCTTTTCATTTGATGTAAATGTATTACTAGTAAAAAGTTTAAATGTTAACTAATTTATTTAAAAATATATCTCTTAAAAGCTTTAATTTTTTCCAAATAAAATAGAATGTAAAATACATTATTCAAAAATAATGTGACCAAAACTCCATCTCTAATATAATATTAGGAACAATATATTAAATAGGTACAGAAAAACTTATTAACTATTTATAAAACTATTAGCTATTACATTTTATTGCAATTAATAGAATAGCATAAATAGAGCACGACAGAGCAACATAACCCATGAAGGCAATAACGTCCAATGCAAGCTACGCCGAGCCATGATGTAAAATCGGGCATCCCCGGCGCAGCAGAGTGGCAGGTTGGCGCACTCGAGCGGCCGACTCCCCGAGGTCTACGCGCACCCGCACTCGCACCGTTAGAGCGCCACCCGCTAATTACGAGCCGCTCGCAAATTAATCATCACGCGAGATAAATCGGCTCGTGCTCGCTCCGAGACTATTTTGGTGGAGGCGGGGCGCGAATCGAGTCGAGGGGCCAGTCGCGCGCCGGCCGCCGACGTGTGAGCATCGCGTGTGGGAGCGCCGATCGTGTTGCGATGGAGCGATGAGGGCGTGCGGGCGCGCGGCGTTTTGCTGGGCCCTGCTGTGCCTCGCCGGTGGCCTGGCGGCGCCGCGCCGCCTCTATTGCGAGCGCGCCGACGTGGCGTGGCGGGCCTACCGTGCGCCGGCCGCCTTTGAGGCGCGCGTGCAGTCCCTGTCGCACGACGCCGCCACGGTGCAGGTACGCCGAGTGCTGCGCCGCCAGGGCCGCTGGCCCCGCGAGGACTCCATAGTCCGCCTCAAGCTGCCGCAAGAACCCGTCGAGTGCTCGGGACGTTTCGAAGTGCCCTTGGAGAACAGAAAGAACTATATCGTGTTCGCGGAGCGGCACGGGCACGCCGCGGTGGCGCTGGGCCCGCCGCTGCGCCGCACCGCCAAGTTGATGCGCCGCGTGCGCGCCGTCTACAAGCCCGGCTACAGTGAGTGTTGCGCTTATCATATACAATACAAATTTATTATTAACATTAACATCTATGCAGCTTGCATAGATGTTAAAGTGACCGAGGCAGGTTATCTTATTTTAAGTTAAAGTTAACTTACACTTTAAGACTTTACAAAGATTCTGAAAAAAATGACCGAAGTCAATCAACCTCTATGTGGCTTATGCATTATGTTATTGAATGATATGTGTTGAAATTTCTTTTTTTTTATAGGGTAAGTTGAATAGGTATTTTTATTAAATCGTAATATAAATTGAACACGAACCACGAATCGTAAACTTCTTCGGCGCTAAACACTGCGGTTTCGTCGAAAATTTAAAATAGAAAAGCATTAGCTAACTCGAACTCTATTATTATATTTTAATATGGCAATAAATTTAACTGCTAACAAACATGCATCTGGCAGGTGCATCGGAGGAACAAGTAGCTATAACGTGTCCATTTTAGGCGCAATAGTAAATAGTAGTCGCGCGGTGCGGTCAGTGTAGCAAGACGCGCTAGCGCCCGAGACTCTCATTTATGCACCCTTAGTAACGGTCAGATGGACGGTGTCGAAAGGGCCTGCCGGGCCTGCCTGAGGACTCCACGACAAACAATATCGCTAAACAAACGTTAGGACTTCATAGCACATTTGCCAAATTACAACATTTTCATTGAAATCAAATCAGAAAAATTTAGTCAAAATTCGCAATATTAATTACATTACGAGCGGCAGAAAAATATATACCAGATTATAAGAACAATAATGTTAAAACTGTAATTGCACATAGAAAGACGTAATCTAGGATTGAAATCAACAATAACTATGCATTCTTGAAACTAAAATCAACAATAACTATCCATTCTCAGTGTTGAATCTTAATACAAAATATTGCATTGTCATGATGAAATCAACGATTTAAGTTATTTTTCTATACTCATTACCTATGTGATTTAGATAGGAAGAATTATACAATTACCCTAATATTTCTATCGCATAATATAATCTTCATTAAGGATGTCAACGGATGAAAATTTTGAGCTCAATAATCTTATCAAATCAAAGAAAAAAACAAGAACGTCAAAATGGAGACATAGATTCTGACAAAGGTCATTCGCTATGCTCCCCACGGGAAGATGGTTTAATTATCGCTCTTCTTTAATTTAAACATTTTATTATTTTATAAACGTTACAACTAGATAGATGTAAACTACCCATTATAATTATATAAATGATACAACTAGATAGATATAAACGACCCATTATAATTGTAAATATAACAATAATATTCTGGAACATTATTCACACGCGGCCATCTGATCCCAAACTAAGCAGAGCTTGTGCTATGGAAACCGGATAACTGATATACACTGCCGGCCAAAAGTTTGAGACCACCTTGGAAAAATTACAATATTGAATAAAACTCCAAAATTTAGTGCTCTACAAATTATTTATTTACCTTATTAAATAGGGAACT
>DWLR01004092.1:0-12546 GCA_018246295.1 Papilio alexanor hazarajatica
GTGTGCATGAACATGTCTGTTTGTCTTGTGTCTGGATGTAAAAGACCACTGGAGGACGGGCAGCAGCGTCCTTTTCTTTTTAGTACGGTGGAACATACTGCGATCGCCAACCCGCCTGCCAAGCGTGACGATTATGGCACATTTTCCCCCGATGATGTTATCAATGGGGGAGGCCTATGTCCAGCAGTGGACGATCATAGGCTGAGGTGGTGACCAATGTGTTCTAAGCTTTTCGTTTCACAGTAAAACAATCCAGTCTTATCGTAGGTATAAAGTTTTAGTTATAAAGAGCAAGGGACAAAATATACCCAACTGCCATCTAAAATTAGCTTTGTAAAACGCAATTTCATTGAGGTGTGACTCATTAGTTCGGTTAAAAACTTGATTCACTTCTAACATCTACGAATCACGAGATATGTTGTTTGTCAAGGTAAAAAAATCTCAAAACGCCTGTTGGATTTTGCTTAGCAACAATTCTATTTCATTAAAACGTTCCCTGCTAACGCGGTCAGTGCTGACCGTCAGTGAAGTTTTAGGCCTATAAAAATCATAAATCTGTTTAACATTTTTCAAAAACCTACTTGATATGGAAAAGCTAGAGAGCCACGCGGGTCAATTAATGAGATTTAGTTTGACAGCAACGGTCTGTAAGAACGAAACGAAACCCTCATAAAATGCGCTCATCACTGACTGACGCGGCTTGAACTGAAAGTCTATATGTCAACCATCACTGACCGACACGGCCTGGACAGGAAAATGCGTTTTTTTTCTCGGCATAGAACGTGTTAAGCAAATAAATTGTTTATAGATGGGTATGGGATATCATTTTATTATTTTCTTTCAGATGGCGAATGATTTTACGGGGCATTCGAGCTCAACCTATTTGGCCGGCTTGGTGTAGCTTCAATCCTAGCACTTGCTTAGCTAAAATACGCAAATGAAATTTCTGCCCACGTATACTAATGCAATAAAATATTATTACATTTAATTAATTCAAAACCATTTGACATGACCATACAAATGTGCAATCAAAAAACCCATATTGACTACGCAATAATTACTATCACATGGAATTTATTATTAAACTGAATGGCAAGTTATACCAGTATTTTCTTGTAAAGCCCATGAATAATCTAACTCCATCTAAGCCATGGGAACGAGAAGAGAAACCTTCACTTGATGTCATTGAAGTTGTGACAAAATTTAATAAAACTAAGGGAGTGTAACACCAAATACTTTAATATAATAAAAACAATATTTAACTGAACGACGGGAGATCACAATGTTTCTTCTTCACATGAAATCGTAATGAAGTGTTGTACTTCGTTGCGAACGGACAAACTTCGCACTTGAACCTCTTCTCCGAAGAATGTTTGTATTTGTGCTGAACCAAATTTGTAGGCAAGATCGTTGCGTAATCGCATTGATCGCAGGCGTATTTCTTTTTACCAGTCGTATGCGCTTCTTCGTGGTACTTCAAAACATATTTATTCATACTTTGGAATGAGCACTGAGTACATTGTAACTTTACACCTTGTTCTGAATGCTTCTTTTTGTGTTTCAACATTGCACCTTCGTAGAATGTCTTGTATTTACAACCAGCCATGTCACAATTCAAGGTTGCCGCATTTTTGTGTCTCAACATATGCTGGGTCATACTCGCTCGTATCGAAGTCTTAAATTCGCAGTATTTGCACTCCAATGTCATTACTTCTGTATGTGTGGCTTTCATATGCTTCTGTAGTTCGTTACCCGGTATTATTTCTCCGCAAATCTGACACTGCGTCTCTTTGACAATGTGATGGTTCTCTTCGAAATGTATCCGAAGTTCATCCCAAGTTAAATACGATTCGGGACATTTTGAGCACTGAAATGATTCTTTGATATCCATTTCTTCTTTCTTAACTACAACTGCATTTGTGTTTCCAACTTCTACTTGTTTTCCGTGAGCGATGTTGACGTGTCGACACAGTTCGACTTCATCTGAAAATGTTTGTGTGCACTGCTCACATTTTTGTAACTGATTGTGGCTAGGTATATTCACAGGATGTTTAAATAAAACGTGGCGTCGATAACTCTCTTTTGCTTTAAAAACTTTCTTGCAATGTCGACATGTATACGAAACTTTTAAATGCACTCTCATGAAGTGTGGCTTTAATTGCCTTTTGTCGTGGAATCCTTCATTGCACAAATTACAGAATACAGTTTTGGGTGTATCAATTTTGTGGGTGGAACGTAAATGTTTCCCCAAACTACCTTTAGATGCGAATATTAAACCACAAATTGAGCATTCCCTAACCATTTTAACATGCGTATGATTT
Organism: Papilio alexanor hazarajatica; assembly: GCA_018246295.1. NCBI lineage: Eukaryota > Metazoa > Arthropoda > Insecta > Lepidoptera > Papilionidae > Papilio > Papilio alexanor. Next base: position 2,322 of record DWLR01004092.1, read on the forward strand.
AAATATAACTCTCTAGTATCAAATTGTTTATTGCACACTTCACAGTACGATCCCTTGTCGTGTTTTCTTCGAATATGCCGCTTCAAGCTCTCAATCTTATCATATGATAAATTACAAATTCTACATTTAAGCCTGAAATCATCTTTTAAAGCATTATGCTTTCTTCTCATGTGTAACTTTAGATAATTCAAAGAGGAAAATACTAAAGGGCACTCATTACACGATACTTCACCAGTTTGTTCATTCTTGGTACTTTGTAATAAAACTTGATCACCATTTTCATTTTGCATGCTATCTTCATCATTGATTTGATGTTTCCTTTGCACGTGCCTCGCGTAAGTCTCGCGTTTGGTAAACGCTTTTGGACAAAATGGACAGTTAAACCATTGATCAACAACAGGTTTCTTACCTACAGTGTGCTTTCTCTGTATATGTACTATCAAACTCCTATATTTGTCATATGTAAGCCCGCAATCTTTACAAACATGTTGAAAAGAATCTTCAAAGGATCCATGCTTTCTTCGCATATGCATACGTAATCTTGTCATACCCTTAAAAACTAGTGAACAAATATCACATGTCCTATCTTCTTTGTCCTCCGGCAGAGCATTTGGACCATGTTTTCTTCTAATATGTGCAATCAAGCTGGTCTTCTGTTCATAGGCCATTCCGCAGCTATCACAAATGTTCTTAAATGACTGCCTAAACACTTTGTGCTTTCTCTTTTGGTGCATTTTTAGAGTTTTAGTGGTTTGAAACACTAGATGGCAAATTTTACATATGTGGGCATTTCCCATATGATTTGTATCACTTGGTCGATTGTAACTATATACTGATCGTTCACTAACTACACTTTCAAAAGTTAAAATTACAGCTTCACGGTTCTGTTGCTCCAGTTTAACTGCAGGTTCCTGACTATCTTCACTATGAACTCCTTCAACCATAAGTCCATTATCATTGGTAAACTGAAAAATGCAAATTCTTATTATTGATTTTGCAACAATAGATTCTAAATTTGAGATAATATTTTTATAATTGGTTAATATTTAATTTTGTAGTAAAGATTTGTACTTCCCAAATGAAATCAACAATTTAGGGGGTTATTCCTTCCTCATAGGTTGAACATTAAAGGGTGACAGCAGTGTTTTATTGCTAGGTGAGAACCTACAAATGATTCACTTCATTCTATAACGTATACTTTAAAAGATTTTTGAAGTTTTTTACAAAAACAAAACTGACTTCAAAGTATACTTCTTCCCCTTTTTAAAGAAAAGTAATAGAAAAAGTTTTATTTAAAATATTAGTTGCAGTAGTAATCTTGACAATAACATGTTTTATATGAAATTGGCATGTTTCAATACCAATTTAAAATGATGAAGCTATTATATGGACTAATACTAAGAAATAGGTGAGGATATGGAAATTTGTCATGTGGTATATATTTTGCAGGTTTCTATTTTTATTTTATTTTCAATACTTAAAACTGATTTAATTAATTTCATTTTTACTTACATCATTAAAATCCAGCTCAACCTCAATATTTTCTACTTTAATATTCACCTCTGGATCAAGGGCTATTTCTGTCGACATTTTAGTTACATCCTCTATGTCCTTAAATGGATCTTCTTGGTTATGTTTCTTTTTTTTCTTTTTCTTTTTGGGTTTCAATTCATATGACATTGGTTCTTCTGGTAAGAATGATGTAGGGTCTTGCCTTTGTACAGATAGGTCTTTGACAGTATTCAGTTCAGCCATTTCCTTTATGTTTTACTTAATTATCTGAAAGAAACATAAATTACTTTTAAGACAAAAATTTTCATTGTTTGTTCTAGATTAATTGGAAACTACTGAACCAATATTAAAAAAAAATTTCAGCAATAAAGGAAGTAGCAGAATGAGAATAGAATTTCTTCTATTTACGTAAATCTTCTAATTAAAAGTAATCTAGATATAAAGTTTTTATTTGTATAAACAGTGATAGTGAACAATAAAATAGTCTCTCATATTTTTAACCTTTTCATTGCAAATAACTCTTCTATCTCAAATGAGATTACAAGGTGAGATTATAAATGCAAAAAAATTAAAACAATTTAAATACATATTACTACAAGCAAATTAGAAATTGAATTGTAAACCACCAGATTGCAAGGAGGATGCTTAACTAAGATACCATTATTTGAACGACTGCACAATTCTAATAAAAATATTACAATGTATAATGTTTATACGACAAACTTAAATTTTTACGACAAAAATATTGCAAGCGAAAATTCACAAATATGAACTATAAGAAAATAACTAAATATTATTTGCTTGACTTTGTATAACATTTGCGAATTCATGAAGTTTATGATTATTTACGAACAACATAAAAAGCATTAAGCATGAAAGCAAATTTCTATATTACGAAATACACGTCATTTTGTCATAAAACTTACCAACTTATCTCTAGGAAATCATATTACCCAAATTCACAACATTTTAAACTATGACTATATCATTAACTTTGAAAACTAACCCTATCGGATACCAATCATAATAATTATCACAACGCTAGGCGCACTTCAAAATAATCAATAATTTGAAATTATAGTTATCATTACACATATTCTATGGGCCAATATGGTTCTTCGATTTTTATTATTGACGTTCCTCTGTTTGACAAATACAAACAAGTGTTGCTATTACACTTTTCATTTTAAAATCATAAAGACTAAAATGGCATGACTCAGTAGGGTTGGCAGATCCAACTAATTTCTATTTTGCACGTGAAATGCGTACAAGCAGCTTGTGGGTTACGAGTTACGAGAACAACAAATATACGATACTCTCACTCACAAGACACGAGGTGACTTTTTTATAAACTCAAAAGTACCAGATCGCGTATCATATCTTAAGTATAGGTTTTTTTATATTGAAATTCGAAGTTAAACAAATCCATGTCAGCATTTTAAAAAATCATATTTCGACTTTTGCGCATTAAATTCAGCATTACATAAATCAAATTCGGACCTATTAAATTGACATGGAAACGTCTTTTCCAAAGGCCGAAATTGGTATATAAAACTGTGAATTTGACTTGAAAAAAATCCAGTGTGATTTGGAAAAGTAGAAATTTGAAGTTAAAAATTAATGTTTGTTGAGGAGTAATATTTCGCCCCCCTTCTGTTTGTAAATTGCAAATTTCACTATAATGGTTATATGAGTCTATGACATTGATTGTTTGTTTTTATATGTCAATCAAAAAATATATGTATATAACCTGTAAATAAGAATAAGAAAATAAATAATTGTTATGGCCACAATATTTATTTTTTGAAAACAAAATGTTTCGATACATAAATCTAAGTTTAGCCGGTCAAACAATAAGGCTTATCCAGTCCCCGTTAATCTCTAATATCAGGCGCATTCATATGACCCCAGGTAAAACTCTATTAGCTTAGAACTAATTTTTTTTTATTATCAATTACTTAAACTATTTGAAATTCAGGCTTAAGGCATGGTGAATATGAATGGCAGGATCCAAAGTCCGAAGATGAAGTGTAAGTATTATATTTTTACAAATTAAATTGAAAGAAGAAATAGTGAAAACAATTTATTATTAATTTTAATGCCAAAAGCAACTTAATGACTGTAAGTCATTAAGTCGCTTTTGGCATTAATATTTAAATCGTTTTGCAAAGAAAAGCGATTGTTTATGTTATCAGATTAATATCTTTCAAAACAAAGAAAAGTGAACAGAAATCATTAATTTTTAACCTGATAACTCATCTGATTATGCACAGTAAGTTTGTTGTGTCTCAAGTAACTGATCTTTTAATATTTCAGTGTTAACATTACATATGTTAATAAAGATGGCAAAAAGACAAAAGTAAGAGGCAAGGTGGGGGACAATGTACTTTATTTGGCTCACCGATATGGCATTGAAATGGAAGGTATGTTTATGTCATAAAGTAAATGTTATTTTTTATGCATGAAAGATACATTCTTCACATTTTGGAGCTTAAAAATATTGATAGCAAATATTTATTAACAACACTACAACATCATTACAGAAAAATTCCAATTCAATGTTATATGTACATTACACTCAATATGACAAGGTGTGTATTTGAAACCCATTTGAGATAGTGGAAGAGACCTAGGTATATTCATAAACTGGGACCATAACAGTGCTGGAACTCCACAGCAGAAAACTTCGCATAAATGGGTGGATTCAATTGTGAAAAGGAATTACCACAACTTCATATGATGCAGGTGTGGAGTAGAGGTGTTATATACTTAAGCATTTCTTCTGATGAATGAGGTGCTAATTACTCTTTCCATTCATCCTTTTTGGTAAAAAAAGCTTATTCATTGTCTGTGATAGAGTCTACAATCAACATTATTAATCACATATTCTTCATAAATTCTGTTTCAGGTGCATGTGAGGCGTCTCTAGCATGTACGACATGTCATGTCTATGTGCAACAAGATTATTTTGACAAATTGCCCATATCTGAGGAGAAAGAGGATGACTTATTGGATATGGCACCATTCCTTAAAGAAAACTCTAGATTAGGTTTGTATTTTAATACTTTTCTTACAAAAAATTTAATAACGTTTTGAGTAAATGAATAGTATATAATTATTATTCTGTTCTTTTGAGATCATTTTAATGGATGAGTAATTTTTGAAACAAAAAGGCAGAGGAGAAATAAATGTGAACCTGATGAGGAATATGGCATAAGGAACTTAGTAAGAGCTTAAATAGTTAAACTGTTACATAAATTGTGACAATTTTTTTTAATAATTGAAAAAACCTATCAGACACAATACACTAACATTCATTAATTTATAATAAACTAAGGAATAAACATATTTTTTGCAGGTTGCCAAATTATATTGACCAAGGAGTTGGAAGGTATGGAGCTACAGTTACCAAAGGCAACAAGAAATTTCTATGTAGATGGGCACAAACCTGCACCACATTAGCTGTGATGAAGAAATGTAATATAGTAAAAAAACTTAGTAAGATGTTATGTAAAAAAAAAAATTATAATGTTAACATTTTGCTTTGTTTAGCAATTGTAAAAAAATAATTATATAAGTATCCAGTTGTATCTAAGAATAAAATACAGAGTATTTTAATTTAAAAATGTATATGTTGTTTATTATTTTATGAAACACATTATGATGTGTTCATTTTTAGTTTGGAATGTGTATATTTTAGGACGGATTAAATATTTTATTGCGACGAAGAACAAGTACACTATTAAGAGACCAAAATCGAAAATTGAATAAAGTATTTTATTTTTTATTTTAGAACAAAGTTTTACATTTTAAACATTTAAGAGTAATAAGAATTTTTATTAATGTATCTGTTTTAAAGCTAGTAGAATTATGATAAATAGTAACGAGTATAGAGTTGACGAGTAATGATTTATTAACAAAAAAAAAACGGTATAAATGCTAGGCAACCTAGTCAAATGTACAGGAATAATATATTATGTGCTTAGATCCGAATGATTTAGTAACAGCTCAACATTTATAAACTGTAAAAGATAATGACAAAACGATAGATGTTTTAAGTAAGGATAAATTTCTAAAGAAAAAAAAACAGAACAAAAACTTATTTAAGAAAGCAAACTATTCTAATAGTTTTTTTGAAAATTTACATTCTAGACCTCTTAGTAACCTAAAGTACTTATTTTCTTGTAGAAATAATTTCAAATTTTATGGGATAACGTTGGAAGTGACATTTTAATATAAATAAATTTAAAATAAAAGTCAAACAAATAATGTTATGTTATATTTTATCTGTTTCAGCTTATGGTTTCATTCAAACTAAAACTTGTCTATGTACAATTTCGCGCCGCGTTGCCGTCTTTCCTTCGTTCAAGATATTGTAATACATTCGTTCAATTCAGTCTGGCCGCGACCGTTCTCGGAGAAGGATTACTTTATCTCGACTTAAATTAACGCGTTACGGTGTGTTTTGTGTTTGGTATTGTGGTGTATCATGGCTTACAACGGTAGTAGTGCCAAGAGACTGTGCACTGGAACCGACGTGGACGTGGAAAGGGTGAGTTACACTTTATACCTACAAATTGACATATAGTTACATGCATTACTCTATCGAATATGGCCGTGTTTGGAAACCGTCTAAATGTTTTCTTTTTTTAAACGCTCAAGAATTTAAAGTCGCACAGCGTTTGGGAGTTGTACAACGTCATTACAAGAGCAGATAACAAATTACAAAGTCCGTTAAGTTTTCTTGTCACCTGCACGTTCCATTGTTGATCTCCTAAAATTTGAGGTTACTGTATTGACAGGTGACAAATAATTGGTTATATTATTGTACTGCTTGAGCGCGGTGAGTGTTAATTTTAAGGGCGCTCCTCGAAGTAAATACGAAAATAACTAAGATGCCAGCGTTTGTCTATTATTGTGATTGACATGGCTCGGTCATTAGATGAGCGTGACAGGCGGGAAATTTCAGTTCTTGTGATGTACAATAAGATTTTGTGTAACGAATTTTTACTAGTTCGAATATTATATTTAGAGAACATAAAACGTACATCTTATCACTTCCTTGGCCCATTTTAACGCTACTCAATATAACGGACATATCGATGAAAAAAAAACAAACGACATTCATTTATTTGAATTGTTTACTTCATAGGGTCATTGATTGCTAATCTTTTTTATGGCTGCTGTGAAAGCGTTTGAAACAACATTTAGTTTGCATTGGACATTTCTAATCTTTCAGAGTTGTTATTGCAAAACATTATCCTAAAAACTAGTTTCATTTTTACTTTTATTAATACATACTTAATTTAGGTATTAAAACTAGAATTTAGCATCTAAAATACTGCACTGCACAGAATTATGTACAAAAGATTTAGTTGAAAATCCTTGATTTGCAATACTATTAAATAAGCATTTTAAATACCATGAGAAAAATGCATAGAATATTTTCATAGCAGTACAAATGCATTAAATAAATATATGTAAATGAAGTGTACAGGTATATGATTTAAGAAAGAGATGCAGAGTGAATGTAATAAATGATAGGTTCTTCTAATATATTCTAGGGCATTATTCACACACGGCCATCTGATCCTAAACTAAGCAGAGCTTGTGCTATGGAATCCAGATAACTGATATACTACATATATTAATACTTTTCTTTTGTAAATACATACATATATAGATAACTACATACATACATATATAATATGTTTTTGTTATTGTACATAATAAAATACACACAGTGAAACATCCATGTACACATTGCACCTAGTTTAAGGCATCACAATCACAGTTTAATAAAATGTGGGTAGAAAATAGTATGTTTCTTGAAATGATGTAAAAATTAAATTATTTCGTTTTTTTTTACATCTTAATTGCCTTGCATTAATTATGAAGACTGGAATACAAAGTTGCCAAATTTTAAAGATTTATTTCATTGATTTTTTTTTAAACGAGCAAGCACACACCTAAGTGATTGCTCCACATAGATATCTGCAACAAGCATTTACGAGCCACCTACCTTAAATAGACAAAGGAGAGGATAATCAGAAAAATGGACATCTTTTCCTATCCACCCCCTTCCCCATCAAATACTCTTTCTCTTACCACCCTTTTCTAATAAGGAAAGAGAAGATGACTAAAATTATGTCTCTGGTACCTCACTCACCACATGAAACATAGAATGCTTCAACTTCACTTTTGTTTTCTGTGAGGTCATAGTATTTCACAGGTCGAGCGGGCCATTAATGCAACAGATGTTATTGTTGCGGACTTTACCACTGTTAAATTTCTGTCTCCAAAATATAAAATCAATATTTACAAAAATTTGTGATTCTATCCATTGACCTAGTAAAAATATGTAACTGTGTTTTAGTGGCCAGTAACATACCTGATTAACAACAGAATATTAAAAAAATATATTAAGATCCGATGTATATGTGTACAATACTTTATGAATAGGTAGAAAGTATCCTCCTGACAAATTGTTGAGTTAGTCTAAATCAATTTATTGTTAAGTATAAATTAAAATACCCTATTAAATACTGTTTTCTATCCTTTGAAGTGTTTATTGTTTGCTGTTGGATATACCTCAAAGATCTGGGAGTATTACTATTGTACAAATTAATCTCGGTGTCCAGTGTTTGAGTGAATTTAATTCATGTAATTATTGAAATTAAGAGCTTTGCATGCAATCGATCAAATAGAAAGTTTAATTGTTCACACTTAAATAATTTAAAAGTTAATTTTTGGTTAATTTAGTTCTGTATAAATATAATTTTACTTCATACTTTCTTTTCTGAGTAATGAATGGTATTTTTAGATTTCTTATCAGTAACTTGTGAAGATATCAAAGTAACCATTATTTAAATACTGTAATTTCAAAAATGTATGAAAGAGGAATTTCTCACATTGTATCATCTTTAATAAATGGATAATATATAAAATATATATTTTTTTTTCATATCTCCCATTACCTTCAAATTTTTCATTTAATTAACACTAAATGTTTGTGTTAAGTGAAATCTCCCAACTGTTAAATTATATCATTTTACAAAATTACTAAAGACAATATTTTTTACCCTGTTTATTTTACAAAATTTGGTAAGAAATTTATGATAATATTTGTGGCCCCAATAATATTAGTTTTGAAGTTAAAACCAGTGAGGAATAAAATTTATACACTGTATTGTAGAAGAAAATATTCATAACCATTTACATTACATACATTTAGCCAGTTACCTATAAAGTTTGTAAGATTATTTTGGGGATGTGTGAACAGTTTTATTAAACTAGTTATTTGTGCCTACCTTGGCAGTTTTTTTTTAAATATTGCTTGTTTGTAATAAATATGTATCCTATTATTACTTCTTGATAAGTTTTGTTTTGAACAGGTAATAAATTATATGAGTCAACTCAGTACTATACCCTAGCTTACAAAATAATCTTTATTTTTGATCTATTCACATTAGGTAATATTTTTCCAACACAGGTATGTATGTATGTTAGTTCTTGCCATTGTGGCCTAGAGCCTAAACTGCTGTGGATGTATAAAGGCTGCGTACTGATAACGAACGTAAACGTGTATGAAAAGAGAAGCGAGAAATTTGCAATCCCAATCCTGCCTACCCTCCTGGGTTACGGGCATGAGCGTTTGTTTATTCAGCAACACGGTTTTGTCAAGTTCGATCGTAGCCAAACATCCGTTCAGCAAAGCCCACGTAATATCATTTGACTTCAAAGGATGTCTTAGCATTGAGAACTAAACGATCGATAAATTTACCATAGCCCCAATCCGTACATTTAATTTACCGTAACAAAGCAACCATCGGAAAGCGAATGAGACATTTATAGCTGCTCGGATTTGCAACCTTCTCAATTCTCTCTCGATGTAATCCCAACAAAAGCGATTACCGATTCAACGACGCCACTGCACCAACTGTTACCGCTTATAACCCGAAAAGTTGACGGTCTATCGGTTTTATATCTCGAGTTAGCCGAATAAACGGTAATATTTGTCGATTGTTGAATAATGCTCGCGTTTGATAAACTGTAGGTAGATATGAAAGTTTTGTTTAAATATAGCAAGATAACTCGACTTGAAAGTAAAATATTCTGCGTACGTATTATTTGCGTTTATTTTAATGAAGGAATTTTAATGAGGAATATATATTGTACTAAATTAAGCAATAATAAAAAAAAAATCTGTACCGATGGCCTGAAAAAATCGCAACAGATACACATTATTCATTAGACTAAGGAGTAATGTTTATTTTTAATTTTCTTTTTTTTGTTGGTGAGTTTTTTGTATTATGTCTAATATATGTATTATCTTATATATGTTCTAATCTTCTGAGAAGATGTGGAAAGTAGTCTCATCTATTGATTGCATTGGTTTTTTAAATAATTTTCTAAAAGTAAACTTCTGATTCCCGTGGGTCTTGCAGCTGATTTCACAAAAAAGACCCTCCTTATAGTCTAAAGCAGTAGACTTGGTACAGTCGGAAAAAATGACCCTACTGGTGAGTAGAGTCATTTTTTGCGTGCTGTGTATATATGTCCGTTCCAATGTGACCTTGATCGATTTGGAAGAGTGAGTTGCCATTCTAGTTGTGTTCTTCCCCAGACTGTCATAAATAAAATGATCTGGTAATTGGTGATAATCATAATCAATCGGTTATTTTTTTTTTAAATTAACTATCACTTGTTTGAT
>DWLR01004093.1:0-12546 GCA_018246295.1 Papilio alexanor hazarajatica
TACCTACCTACCTACCTACCTACCTACCTACCTACCTACCTACCTACCTACCTACCTACCTACCTACCTACCTACCTGACAATAATTGAAACTGTGGGCAGACATCAAGTTTGAGTGGGCAGGCGCACCTGATGGTGTTGTGCGCCGCCCTTTTTCTTCTGATTCTATTATATTCTGATATATTCTTCACCGTACTCATGTGAACTTTGAGGCCTTTTGGTGTGGTCTTCATGTCTGAATGACGGTCAGCATTTTCCAGTGCCAGAGCACGCTTTTCTAAGAACTCAGTTAAGTTTGAGACTCTAGGCTCTTGCTTCCTACATAGCTGGAATTCCCTATTTCCTCTTGTTATCCATCTTTCTGGTCAAAATGCCCTAAATTGCGCAATGCAGCTAGTTGTTGCTTAATAATTGAGACAAAATTGCGAATATTACTAGCTGTAGACCTTGTCATAGGAACAATGTCCATTAAACCATTTAAATGAGCATTTGTGATTTTATATTTATTATTGTACCTATCTGATAAAATATTCCTGGCTTCTGTATAACTTTCACTACATACAGGGAGATTTTTAATTAAATCATGAGGCTCACCATATAAAACACTTTGTAAATAGAAAATTTTTTGAATATCTTCTAACTTATTGGTTTTATGAATTATCGAATTGAATAAACTAAAAAAAAAAAAAAAAACAACGTAAATTCGGAATAATTACCTTTAATTGTAGGGATGTTAATTTGTGTAAGTTTACATTCAGCCTTAACACTAGTTGTTGTTGCACTGTTGTTGTAAATGCGCACAATACATAATATTATATATTATTCGCTGTAATGTAAATTAGTTTTACTTGTAAAAGATACCCAAAAAAGCTTGTAAAAAAACTTTGTAATTGGAAACTTTTCAACTTTTGTAACACTGGGCACGTCTTCGTTGAAAATTGGAAAATCTAAATTGTAAGGAACGAAGAACCATGTAAGGGTATGTAAGAGGTTGGATGGACTGTATAGGTAATTGCTTGCTGGTAATGTAATAAGGTAGAAAAAGGATAAAGAAATAAAATAAAATAGCAGCAGAACGTACCGAAGCTGTATTAAAAAAAAAAAAAAAAAAAAAAAAAAAAAAAAAAAAAAAAAAAAAAAAAAAAAAAAAAAAAAAAAAAAAAAAAAAAAGGAAAGAGGTTGCAACAGTGTTGCAAGTTGTAAACCGGTTCCAATAATTAACAAAATGTTTCCATAATTAAACATAAAATTATTACTCAATTTTGGTGATTCCAACAAGCACAAACAGTTAAGACACGCCGGCCCACAAGCGCTCCTTTACACCGTGCGCGAGGCTTACTGGCCACTTGGAGGCAGGAATCTTGCAAGACAAATAGTTTATAATTGCGTCATTGTTTTCGTCACCAAGATTTGCCCGCTTCTGGACCCCCTGAATGCGTCTTCATTGGAAGCGAGAGCTTCCAATGCCAGGGGCATGTTGCGGCTATGACGTCCGCCGTGGCGGCCCCACCACCTACAGCCTGCGTCTCACGTCGGCCACCCCACTTGTAGCCCTAATTACACTACGTCAACACCTCGTCATCGATGCAACGATTGGTCTGTCTGTCAATATCACGTCATAAAGCGCCAATCAGAAATGGACCGGCAGGCCAATCCTGAGCATCGACGAAGGGGTATATAAGGCGATGACGACCTAAAATCGACCCCCTTTTCTTCATCTCCTGCTACTGCCCTTGCTGCGCACCTGCTACGATCCTGTGCGCCGCCCGTCCGTTCTTCTCACCCGTCTTCACGCAACCAAAATGTAAAGCAAACATTAGAGGTGAATAATTTACGAGGCGTGTTTCACTTTTAACACAAGGTTTAATCTCAAAAACTCGAATAGTCCAAATAAGTGAATAGTTATCACCGCTGTTTTCTCAATGTCCTCTAGTGCAATTTTAACAAAGTCATATGCCTTATTAATATCTAACTTTGAAAAAAAATTCTAATATATTATTCAGTCTATCCTAAATGCTGCAAAGAACAAAAAAAAAAGCTAGTTAAGTACTAAAATGATTTAAAGTGCCGCTGAACAAATTTTGCGAAACAAGATGATTATTTGATTATAAACTGTTGCGTACCTTAATAAAAAAAAAAAAGTGTTTTGAAGGATATATTTAATTAAATTATTAAAACTTTCGTGAGACTTTTTTTTTATAAACTTTATAAAATAACGGCTTAACTCACGTGTTTTCGGTGTTTGTACCGACTAGTTTCAGGCCCATCGGGGGTCCGGGTCAGTGTACGGCGTGACGCGATCGCGAATCAAGCCCAGCAATCCACTCATATTCGCTCTGATGAAGGACCCCCGATGGGCCTGAAACTAGTCGGTACATACACCGAAAACACGTAAGTTAAGCCGTTATTTTAATAAGTTTATATTTTATTGTCAATTCACGTAATAATTTATTTATTTCGTTAACACAATATAATAATGTAACGATTCCTTATATATGTTCAACGATAAAACGACTTTATATTGACTAATGAATGCAATGAATGTGTTGCGATCCTATGGTCAAGATTGTTGTTTAAAATTAATTTCTTTCTTTTGATGATGAGATGAGTTCAAGGAGTACTTCTTTTCTGATATGTTAAATATACATTATGTAGGAATGAGATGGTGTTGTATAATGACAATGATGTAAAAAATAAACATTTCTGGGAACAAACATAACAGGACGATGCTTATTTGGAACAATAAAAGGAAGAAATGGAAAAGTAATAAACATGTGTAACTACCGTAATTTGCGTTTACATTTTTTTATGACAGCGCACGTGACGTGGAGTGTCACGGGGCGGCCACGTCCGAGCCGCCCCGCGTCATTCGACGCGTGACCCAGCCGGCACAAGCCGTCTAGGTCGTCATCCGTATGTATTTATTTGAGTGTTTGGATTTTATTTTATTTCCGTGGCAGTGAGGACGTGTAATTTTAACTTAGCAACGTGTTTATTAACGGTGGCTTAATTATGGTGTAGAATTATAAGTTTTACAATAAATAATTGCAGCAATAAAATATACGCGCAAAGCGAACAATGTGTGAAGAAATCATAGAACCCCAGCTGGTGCATACGCTACGCGCGCACCGCGGCGAGGTGGCTTGCGCGGACGCGAGCGGCGCGCTGCTAGCCACGGGCGGCGGTGAGGGCGCACTGCGGCTTTGGCGCTGGGAGCGCGGCGCTGGCTGGCTCGAGGCAGGCGCTGAGGCTCGCGCACACCGCTTTGGCGTGACGGCGGCGCGTTGGGCGCCCAGCGGTGCGCTTCTCGCCTCTGCGGGCGTGGATGGCGCCGCACGTATATGGACCCGAGAGCTCGCTGCGCGTCGCGTCCTCACCGCGCCGGGGGCCGCCGCTGCGCGCGCCTTGTGCTGGGTGGGCGCGCGGCTGCTAGTGGGGCACGATGACGGCGCATTGTGCGTGTGGGCGTCGCGGCAGGGCACGCTAGTTGCGCGCTTGCGGCCATGCGAGGGCGCACTGCATGCGCTTTCCGCGCTCCCTTCGGCCGCTTTGCTGCTCGTCGCTTGCACAACTGGCACGCTCAAATTCTTCGATCTCAGCGGTAATTTGAACATTCTTTACATGCGTTTTTGGAACAAAGTTCTTTTACGCGTTGTTAGAGTTCGAGAGGACTGGCGGAGATCGTCATCATCGTCGTGACAAAGCGTTACAATATTATGGATAAGCGTGTAATACCCTCACTCCATAACTATATCGATTGTCTATTGCGTGTATTGAGATTTGTGAAAGTGAGTGAGTGAAAGAATTGTGCGCGGTCAGCTGTATATATAGCCTCATTGCTAAATACGTGTTAATATAATTATACTTTGTTTTAATTCTCACGGGATTAATATTGTGTCATTATTTAAATTTTAACATAGAAAGTCAAGAAACAGAAAATAAATAATGCAAACTTAAAATGTAACTTCGTAAAAGAAAACACGGCACGTTTTTGGTTCCAAAGTTTTCGACTTTCATTTTCAACGATTGATAAACATGATCATTGAAGCAGATCCATCGCAAATCAGGCCAGAGTTTTCTTCGGTATGAGTGACAAAACAATTTTAATTCGCTTAAGTCAAATTGGAAAAGAGAAAATAAAAATTCGAAAAATAGGTACCGCATGTCAATTACTTCATTCAATTACTGAAACACACTAATAAACACCCGTCAACTACTGCCCTTCATTATACAACCGTCAGAATAAATAGAGGTTTTGAATCTTATTGTTATTTGTGATTTCAAATGCATCCCTTTACGATTATCGGCAACGCTTATCGTTTCTGTTTACCGAAAGCCGAAAACTGGACTACCGATTACGGTAAACTCTTTTTTTAAACAACAAACAACTTTAGACCATGATGGAAAAGCTAGCCTTATTCTTACAAGGAAAAAAAATCAGTTCCGACGAGGTAGTTCAAGCTGTTTTGAAAGATTGTATTACTTCCCGCACCACAATTTTTTCAGCAAAAGAATCCAATATACTAAAACTACTCGTACCCGAGCGAGCTTACGCGAGTACACACCTACTCGAAGTTATAAAATGGCGAAAGTGCATTGATTAAAGTGGTACATACTTTGATTGATTAAGTGTGTAATTTATATCAATATATTTTTACATTTTACTTTCAGTACGTAAGGACTCAATATAACTTATAGTGTTAACATACTATAAAAAGTATTAAACTAAGTTTCTTTTTGAGATTGTTTATCCCCTAACTCCTTCACCTTGCAACTACATAAAAACTATTTTCAATATCATTCAGATAATACCGTAGAAGTAGTAGATAATAAAGTATAGTACAGTATAATTATAACTTAGTATACATGAATAAAAAGAACGGAACCTTTAAAAAACACCGTAAAAAATGTTTAGTTTCATTGCAAATAAACAGTAATAATATGTAATAATTAAACGTCGATCAATATTTCCTTTTCCACTAAATCGAAGAATGTATTCGTTGTTCTTTTTTTATAAAACAGTATTTTGTTCTAATAACTTTTTAAGCGCTGCGTTGATGTGTATAAAAAAAAACTTTAGTGGTATACATAGTTATTTCTGGAAACAATTTAAAATCATGTAGAACGAAGATTGAAATACAAATCAAAAGTTCTTCTTTTTAATCCTTTAAGCTAGATAGATTTCTACAAATGCTATAAAATGACTGTGTAGTTAATTGCGATGAAACTTTAGTTCACTATATATATGATATTCTATAAAATGACGATGGTTCAAAGATAATACAAAGTTAAAAATAGACGTTTTAAAATTGCCAATGTAACTTGACCTTCGATCTATATTGTCTAATTGGCTGATCATGGTTCTACTTAGGCTGGACGCTGGACAAAGCGGGTCAAAAAATTAACTTTTAAAATTTTTACAATGTTGCTTCGTTAGGTCGCAAGATGGCAAAAAATAGTAAAAAATAGGATTTGGTAAATTTAAAAATCAATAATCACACCTGTTATCAGGATTTTAAAAATGTGTTCTTTTTTACTCCTCAAAAATAATGAAGTGTCCTTGGATAATCTTAATCTTTTAAGAAGTCACATATTGGGTAAAAAAATCGCGTCTCACTAAAAGTATGTGGCGATTTAAGTAAAATCGTAAAACCTACTTAACCGATCATCATTAAACTTTGCACACATATTAAAGTACTGGGAAAGATATAGGTTAGTATTTATTACAAAAAAAAATTACGAAGGGTAAAAAATATCATTACATTATAAATGCGAATGTTTGGATGGACGTTTTTCACCACGTAACTCCACACCATCTGAAAAGATCTGGACGAAATTTGGCACAGAGATAGATTATAGTCTGGAACATTATTTAGGCTTTTATCCTGGAAAAATGTACGGTTTCCGCGGAACGTTTTTCACGCATATATATGTTTACATATAGATACATCAATATTCAATTCCACCCGGACGAAGTCGCGGGCAACAGCTAGTTATAAAATAAAGTCCCTCATCGCGTTTGTCTGTCTCTCTGTTCGCAATAAGCTCAACAACTGTTTCTGACTGTTCATGAGGTTTAGATGAATAAATTGTTAAGGGGTCGTTAGTTAGTGATATTTTGTGGTAAATATAAATGAATCTGATTGGAATTGGGATTTTTTAGCTTACAAATAGTGTTCGTTTTTGTTATTAGCATTTATATACTACCGTTTAGTATTTACTTGCACTACAAAGAAATGGTATTGAGATATTGTGCGCAGCGTCAGTGTCTTTACTTCATATTTTTGCCCGATCAAGAAATTAATGTTTTTCGGGGGTATGTTACTATGGCTGTGTATGTATGTGCGTATATTCATATATCCGTTCCATTGTGACCTTCTGGGACCTATATAACTGGACCGATCTTGAAAGGTGTCATTCGAATTGTATTATTCCCCGGAGTATCATAGTCGTAGGTTAATTGGGCTTATTGATTTTAAAAATAAATTACTAATTGCCTTAAAAACTTGGGAAAAGAAAAAGAGAGAAAGAATTGAAAAGAGGCTGAAGATTATTCGTCTTCCGTTACAGGGCACTATAACTAATATGGATTTGTCATTGTGAGATAACCAACCGAGATGTTTTGTAACGGCCAAGCCGGCCGTTACAAACCTTCTTACCATTCGGGTAGAGATGGGATATACTAGGTAAATCGCGTACTTAGTATTTCGAGTATGAGTATTTGTAAATACGCGTTCCAAATACTAGTTCCTAGAAATATTTAGGAGTATCGATTTGATTTGCTGCGGACGAGCAAAAATATATATATATATATATATATAAACATTATATATCAAGTATATAATGTTCATAATCATTTAAAAAATACACTTAATAATTCAGGTAATACGACTACTTACGAAATTCAAACATTATCCACACTCAATTTTCAATTATTTTAGACCACCCCGATATTTTTTAATATTGTACATATAATTTGAAAACGCATGTACCATGTATATTATAAATCGTTGCAAACAATATAGTATCAGTCGCAGTCAAACGAAATGCAAAACCTGTATTAAATTGAAAACTTCAACACACAAAAAT
Organism: Papilio alexanor hazarajatica; assembly: GCA_018246295.1. NCBI lineage: Eukaryota > Metazoa > Arthropoda > Insecta > Lepidoptera > Papilionidae > Papilio > Papilio alexanor. Next base: position 7,089 of record DWLR01004093.1, read on the forward strand.
ACGAAACATTGTCTTATCTTTTAACTTTTACGGTCGATTTTAGGTCGAGCATCTATGCACTCACCACGCGGTTGTTGAATCCCGCTCCAACTTATTATTATTAAAAGTCAAAATGAATATTTTTTAAGATGGCCGATCGTAATTCGTAAGCCGATTTTTGTGCGATGCTTGCATCCATATGCACATAAATATGTCAGTCTCACTCACCTCTTGTTCGACTACGACAATTTGAATATGAGAATATGATTCGATCGAATCGATCTTAAATTCTGACAAATAAAGTCGTTTTTCGATTCACATACTTGTCCGTCGAAAGCGTATAAAAAGAAATTCCGCAAAACCACAAATAAAAAAAAAAACATTTTTTTAAATTGATTAATTTTTACTTTAATTTAATTAATAATAATTTTTAACTTTAATAGAATAAGGTATATTTTACAAATTAATACATTCATACAAATTTTACAAAAGCAAAAACAAATACATTTTTTTGAAATGGAGGATTAAATTTAAATTTCTAACCGTAATATAGAAATACAGTCAGTTTTCGATTCGCACTCTTCTTCGTAAAACTGCTCTTATCGCAGTCAACGAGTCTTCGAATATGAATGAACACACAACGCAAATTACTCTTTCTTAGAGTTACAAGTTACAAGTTATTATGTCTATATTAAGTTAACAAGTTAATATAGACATATTAACTTGTTTTATTCCCGAAATGTCCATTAAATAATACACGCAGACGCGTGCATTATTTAATGGACATTTCATTTGGCGACGAGGATAAACTGTGTAAAGTGCGTGTTTTCGTTTCGTTGTTCAAAATGACTCATATCGGATCACTAGACTCTTTTGACTATAAAATTAATGAGGGGCGTATTTTCAAAAGTCGCTTAAATAATTTTCTCAAGTTGAACAAAGTAAGTGAGAACAAAAGTGCAGTGTTGTTGACTCACATATCAGAAGACACCTACCGTCTGTTAAAAAATTTAGCGTATCCTAGAGATCCCGATACTGCGTCATTTGATGAACTTGTGGAATATTTCGATGGACATTTTAAGGACCGGGAGTGTTCCTTTGCGGATAAGGTCAAATTCTATGGAACAATACGAGATCCAGGCGAATCATTAGGGGAGCAAGCGGCGCGGCTGCGTGGACTATCCAGCTACTGCGACTTTGGAACCGACCTGGAAGCGATACTACGCGATCTTTTCGTCCTCGGTCTGGGTGCTAGCTTGGCTCGAGATAAACTTTTCATTTTTCATCAACATTGACCTTGAATAAGGTGTTGGAGATCACGGAGAAAGCCGAATGTGCAAGAAACGAAGGTATGTTGAGTTGCAAGGAGAACGGTAGCCGTTCGGGGATGAAGCGTGAACCGGTGTACCACACCACAATGGCGAGCGTCGCCCGGAGCGCGCGCCATTGCTCGCGACCGGCTGCAACCGGCCGGGATAGCGGCAAAAGTCGACAGTCGTGCAATCGTGGTATGTGTCGTTGTGAGATATGTGGTATGAAAAATCATTCTAGTGAATTGTGCCGTTATAAAAACTATAAGTGTCAACGCTGCGGGAAAAAAGAACATTTGTAAAAGATGTGTAAATTGCGGTTATATAACATCGATAAAGAGGTAATTAATGAATCACGCAGCAGTGACGAGGACTGCAAGGAGTGCCACCTGTTCAATATGAGGTACGATAGATATAATCCTTTCACTGTTTCTGTTATTGCTAATAATGTACAACAGTGTATGGAGTTAGACTCCGGGTCAGGTGTACAAAGTATTATTTCAGAAAAATATTATTTAATACATTTTGTCAAGATACCATTGCAAAATTGCTGTAATATAAAAATGTGTGTATACAATGGGCATAACATATCACCATTAGGGTATTTTAATGTTAAAATTACTTTTAAAAATCTAATGAAAGAAATTATAAACTTTATATAGTTCAGAACGGCGGACCACCGCTCTTAGGCCGTGATTTTATGTACAATTTCAATATTAAATTTAAATGCCAGTAGGCAATTTTTACGCGAATTTTTTATCGGATTACTATAATGACTTACCTGCGATATTGAATACGTACAGTGCTTTATGGAGTAATGAACTAGGTAAATTTAATAAATTTAAAGTAAGTTTACGTTTAAATGATAACGCTAAGCCCAAGTATTTGAAACCTAGGACTGTGCAGTTTGCTTTAAAAGAAAAGGTGAATTTAGAAATTAGACGGCTGACTCATTTAGGTATATTAGTACCCGTAACAGTTACAAAGTACAAACATACAAAGTACATACTTTGTAACTGTAGTATTAAAGTACCATTAAAATAGCGGGCGATTACTCCGTTACCCTGAATAAGGACATACATACATATTGATAAATATCCGATGCCGCGTATTTAAGAAGTTTTCGCTAAATTAGGAAATGGTGTGAGATACACCAAAATAGATTTAAGTAATGCATACAACCAGTTTGTTTTGAATGAAGAGTTCCAAGAACTAACCACAATTAATACACCATTAGGGTTGTTTAAATACACTCGTCTTGTTTATGGTTTGGCCAGTGCTTCCGCTATTTTCCAGAAGACGATGGAAACCCTACTAGCCGGAATAGAAAGGGTGAGCTGTTGGTTGGACGACGTTTGTATATAATAGGTCCAAATAAAGAGCTACATGTGACAAGATTAAAGGAAGTATTAAGCCGACTATACTATACAAGGGAACTCAAAAGATTTTTGGGTATGATTACGTATTATCGTAATTTTATTCCTGGAGCGTCGTCTATTTTGCACCCCCTACATAAGTTGCTTCGTAAAGACGCTAAGTGGGTTTGGACCGAATGCCAGCAGCAGGCGTTTATAAAGATTTAACGTTAACTCGCCTCCGATCGAGTGCTGACTCATTTCAACCCGGAGGCACGCTTAGTGCTTAGCGTCGATGCTAGTCCGGGTGGTCTTGGCGCAGTGCTGTCTCAAGGGTATGAAGGACACGAGAGACTTTTGGCTTATGCATCAAGATCATTGGTTAGTAGTGAAAAAAACTACAGCCAAATCCATAAGGAGGCAGCGGCCATAATATTCGGCGTGAAACATTTTCACTAATATTTATATGGCCGCAGCACACCTTTCATTCTAAAAAGGGACCGCAGACCACTCTTGGCGATTTTTGGCAAAAAGAATGGTGTATATAGTTATGGCTGCATCACGACTGCAACGATATGCACTGTATCTATCGGCATATAACTACGAAATACAATACGTCTCGAGCGAAAAAAATGCTATAGCAGATTATTTCTCGCGAGCGCCGCTTGATAGTTATAACACAACTGATCAGCCTAAGTGGGAGGATTCTGAATGTGACGATACCGATCGCCTTTATTTAAATTTCCTTGACGACGAATTTTTACCGATTTCTTTCAAAGATGTCCAAAAAGCTACGTCTCAAGATAAAACGTTGCAGATCGTCATTAAGTACGTTTTGAAGGGTTGGCCGCGGAAAAATAATTGTAAGAATGTCCAGCCGCTATTCAAATGCAAAACGGATTTAAATATAGTAGACGGTTGTTTAATACGGGGACATAAGATCGTTATTCCTAATGAGTTAAGAGATAGGCTACTGAAGGAAATACATAAAGCACATTTAGGTGTAGTTAAAATTATGAGTTTGGCACGTGGTAAAATGTGGTGGCCCGGCATGGATGTCGAGATCGAACGGTGCGTGCTGTCATGCCCACACGCACCTCCCCCGCGCCCTGGCCGCGCGCCGCGGCGCCCTGGGAGCGGCTGCACATCGACTACATGCAGCTCGAGCAGCGCATGTACCTGGTAGTCGTCGATAGTTACACTAAGTGGTTAGAATGTATACCTATGATCAACAATAATATAGGCACCAGAGTGTTAATAAATAAATTAAAATATTTGTTTTCCATTTTCGGCTTACCTAAACAATAGTTTCAGATAACGACCCTAAAATTCACAATTCTGAGTTTATTAGGTTTTGCGAAACAAACGGAATTAAATACGTCACGTCACCGATCACCCGGATAGTAACGGTCAGGCTGAAAATTCAGTCAAGACCTGTAAAAAATTATTAAAATGCGCTCTTAAAGATATACCCAACGTTTCCATAGAACAAATAAATAAAAAATTATGGAAATTTTATTTCAATATCGCAGTAGCGTCCATTGTTCCGCCGGCGAGTTACCCGATAAGTTGATGTTCGGTCGGGAGTTGCGTAATAAGCTGGATCTTTTACTTCATCAGTCTGACGGCCCCTCACCGGTCAGATAGGTCGAGTAGTTCGAACTGTCGCGTCTATAAAGTCGGGCAAAAAGTGATGTCCCGTTGTTACGTTATGCGAAAACCAGTTTGGTCTACAGGTATTATTGTTAAAGAGTTAGGCAAAAGAATGTATCTAATAAGTATTGAAAACCATGGCTTGTGCAAACGTCATGTAGATCAAGTACGTCGCTATATAGAATCAAATAGTAATTGTAAACAACATAACTCGGGGTTAAGTCAACCTGTGGCTAAGCCGATGCCAGAATCTGTGCCATGTACGCCGCCACAAACCGACACGTCTCCCCCGGCACAAGGACATAGCACTGCGAGTTCGAACTCAGGGCCACAGACAGACGCGAGGGGCTCGCTGATGGCTGACGAGGCTGACCAAAGTACGCGTGCGGGGGAGCACAATGTGAGTGCGGAGGAAGCGACTGCGCCTGTTGCTATATCGGGTTCTGCACCCAGATATTGTTTAAGGCCTAGATCTAAAATTAACTATAAGATTCAATTTGTAAATTAATAGAAATTAGATTAAATGTATTTAATAGAATTGTTGTGAGTTAATTTATGTATGTTAATATTGTGTAACAAATTCTTTACAGTTTCCCAAATTAATGTGGGAGGAGTGGAATACACTTGTATTCGTCTTCCGTTGAGGGCGCTATACCTAATATGGGTTTGTCATTGTGAGATGTTTTGATTTGTAGGTATAAAAGCTTACATAAATTGGTTTGTTGTTGATATACACAGATGATCGGAGTTTATGTGTATATAGCAAGAACAGGAGATAGTATAGTATTTTTATGTAGATATTGTAGACGCACGTAACGAGGAATGCAATAGCGAGAGAAAGAGTCGAGATGGATGTAATATCTGCGTAATAACTTCTGAAACCCTCGCAATGCAATATCTCAGTACTACAGGGATTTCTTACCCAGTCTTTAAAGAAATCATCTTGATTTCGGCAGCAATATGGATCATTCCGAAATAAGCATGGCTCGTGTTCTTGTCCAAGAACATTTAAATAAGAGTGTAAATATTGAACATTTAAACTAGACTTCTCAGTGGGATACGGTTGACAGATGTGTACGCGTGCGGGGTGTCGGGATACGAGCCGCCGACGCCGCTACTGTGGGAAGACGGCGCGCACGACCTGGGCGCGCTGTGCGCGGC
>DWLR01004094.1:0-12544 GCA_018246295.1 Papilio alexanor hazarajatica
TATATATATATATATATATAAAGACTTGTATTATTTGTTGTTGCTGCTTGTATTATATGTTGTTGTAGATGATTGTTTTGACATGTTTATCCGAGGTAGGCAGACCTACAACAGATGTATTTGGTGAAGAATATGACAAATTTATTGATATGTCTTATATAAAATAACACTTATATTAAAAAAAGAAAAGGACAAATATAATGTGCGTAATACATATTCCTCACAATAATTGGGGCTAGACTCTTTGAGCATTAGCTAAGAATATGTTATATGGAATATACATATAATTTTCGAGCATCGGGGCTTTCGCACCAAGCCAGGTGAAATCTAGATTCGCCTTGTTGCTAATGCATTTAGTGCTTCCATTGACCTATTTAGACGTTAGCGCATTAGTGTTGCTGCGGGCTACCCTCTGAATAAAGGGAGCGGAAAAAATTGCCACTTTCACATGCTAGACGACTTTAAAATGTCTTCGGAGATGATTATTTCATTCTAAAAAGTAGGATTTATTTTTAAATGCATGTAAACTTTGCGTGAGACTTACACAAAATATCATAGTAGAACTAAATAACTTTTTATAACGTCGTAGCGTAGGTAGGCCAGGCCACCCACAATACCCATCTGGTCAAGGTTGCGGGAGTGCACTGGATGAGGGCGTTGGAGGACCGATCTTTCTGGCGATCATTGGGGGAGACCTACGTCCAGCGATGGACGACCATAGGTTGAGATGATTGATTGATTGATGTAACTTTTAACACTATATACTTCGTCTATTTGCATACTTTATTTACGAATGTCCTTATTTTAAATGTCAATTTCATTTATATTACTACACAGTTACCTAAATTAAATAAAGTTTTAAAAAAGGAACCGTAGTATACGAAGAATAAGAAAGCTGCACTAAAGCGTTTCTACTTTAATTAGTGTAAAAATAAATGCGGAAGATGGAAACATTATGCGATTTGATGTAACGTTCAGAAATCTTGAAATATTTGCAACACATTTAATAGAATTACGAAAATATTTTAAATATATTATGAACTGTTACGCTTCGTTATGTCATGTATGTTATGTATAATAAACGATGTATCGACATTGAAGGATTTTATTTTCAGATGCGAAGAATATTTCATTTTACGTGATCTGTTATACACTTAAAAAGAGATAAATCAAACACAGATTTATACAATTTTTTGCGTCTCTTCAAAACATTAACGTGGAAAGTCATTTGGCAACTTCAACTAATCATTTATGTCGCTTGCAAATATACATGATGAATACTGGCCGAAAAATTTATTATCATTCGCGAACCAATTAAAACAACACCACCAATCTTTTGACACGCGCTATCACATGGAATTGAACAGGAGGGAAATTTTAAAAGCGACTTTCTTAGAAGACATCGCCGAGACAGAACTATTTAATGCCATCACAAGTAGGACATGCTTATAATAAATAAATTAAACGACTTCAGACGAAATAGGTCAATACAATATTTAAATAATTTACACCGTAAATTATGTTAATTTATACAGATAATGTGAAATACAGGCAGAACGCTAATACTTTCATACAAAATAAAATATATATTATCTGTGACAGTTAAAGCATTCGAATGAATTATTTGATAATGAAAACTCTGTTCAATAATCATTCAAAATTTGCTATTGTAGAAAAAAATATTAGGCTGAAACTACTAATGACAAAATTTATATCTTAGCTAATATATAATCCCTTTTACTAGGGTTGCACTTATCCTCTCAGGGGGTGAAAGAAGCGTGAAAAAGGATAATACTGAAAGTATTGACACAAGAATAAAACATAATTTACTTTTACATGTTAATTTACAATATTACTTTCGATTCTTAATATAAATGAATCTAATCAATTATATTATTCTTAGGATGTCGAGAGCCGTTTTCGACCTGCTCAATAATGAATTATAATCACAAAAAATAATCGCGAACACATATAAAGCACCATTACGCCACAATTATCTAGTAGGCAATTACATTTAGGCGAAATTGGGTCATGTCTGATACAACGTTCCACTTTTCAGGTGAAGGTTAACGCATCTGGCTTAGGGAGTGTACGCTTTCAGGTTATGTTTGCCGGATGTCAATTCAAAGGTATTACTTAGTCGAAGAGGAATTTTTTTGCAAGCTTGCTTACGGTCGTTAAACAAGATTGTTATAGTTACACTGACCTTTGTATTAGTGAGGTTAGTATGAACTAGGAAATGTATTTTCTAACCTCACTTTTTGTTAATGTAACGTAAATGTTGAATTATTTTAATATATATTTTTATAGAAAAAGTAGAAGAATGATGTTAATCTCTTATTATGTTAAGATATAAAAGCGTAAAAAATTGATAATACATGTTGCAAAGGTCTGCTGATTATTTTGCCTTAACAGGACGGGCCCTTACAGGAGAAATACCTTAGATTTATGGTGTTATTTACCACCGTGAATTATTTTATTTGATTAATAAACCGGTATTATAACATTAAATCAAGCAAAACGAGCATTGGCAACAATTTTAAATTATTTCACCTTGATTTGAACACGTTGTAGGCGTGTGATACCATCTTTTCAATTAAATTTACATAAAGGCGACGTTTCAGTTTAAAATTAAAAAACACCAACTGAGCAAATATTGAAGGAACTCGTATTTAATGTTTTGACGTTATGTCCTGTACTATCCTATGATGTACTGCATACAACATACAATATATTTATATGATCATATGTATTTATATGTTATAATAAAATTTTACGTCAATATAATAAATTCATATCACGCAATTAAACAATAACATTTTTTTTATATTTACAGTCGATAAATCCTCTCATAACTTACTGTTGCATTATCATATGAAATAAAATAATTCATAAGTTTTACGGAATATAGGTGTTTTCTAAATAAAGGCCTCTCTATAAGTACGTTTGTGTTTCTTGCTTTTGGAAATTTTAGAAAATATTGGTACTTTAATGTATCCTGCGTTGTCAACCAATGTAAACTTAAAATGTGTGTTTCTGTTGAGTCCTGTTTTTTTTCTGTGCCGGCCATGTTGATTGTCGCTCGGGCCAGTCGAACAATGGACTTGCTTCCGTCAGTGTGAGGTCAGTTGTTTTGTAATGGTATCATTTGCTCGCCTGCTACCATCTGCAGTTTGATTCACGCATTCTGTAAGCGTAGAATGTAACTTGAACAAAATATCAAATGCATTAAATAAACTAATTACAATCCAAACTACTATATCCTATCTTTTTGCCCGACTGACAGGAGGGTAATATTATTTTCGGGTATGTAAATACAATGTATAAATGTATAAAAATGTGTCACTAGATTTGTATTCGGTTTTTTTTAACTAACTTGCTTGTTCTTTTTCCAATATACCCGTGGCTGTTTTGAATACTTTTATAACAAAATTTTAATTTCAAGAAACTACTTTCGAACTATATTATGAACAAATATTTTCTAACCTATCCTAACTTGCAAGCATATTTATTAATCCATAATACAGCGTTTTATAGTTTTTTTCTTTCTCGATAATAGGAGAACGAATTTTGTATAAAAAATGTTCATTTATGTATTATACATAATTGTACATTTTAAAGTATACATTTTAGTGTTTTTGAATCTACAATTTTCTATCGTCACAAAAAAAGTTTAAGATAATAATTCAGTTTAAGAAAAGAATTGGCCTAGCTATAAATGTCAAACAAACATAATAAAACATGTCAGTTACAATCGTGGTTTCTTTCAAATAAAAAGATCTGTCAAATGTGAAACCAAAAGATCATTTCAGGCCTTTCTTAATGCGATTAAGTATTGTTCAAAAAGGTGTTTGTACACTGGTTGTACGAAATCCAATCTGTATTCTAGCGGCCTTCGTCAGTGGTCTATACGAAATAAAACGCACTGAGTCGTAACTCAAACAAAGACCTTTTCGTATGCGCAGCACATACCTACCAACATTAGAGTACTCGAATCCATTAACTTGAATACAATGTAACTAGATATATAGAAGAAAAACTCACACACACACAACGCAAGCAATACTTAAATAAATAAATAAAGTAACCCGATTGATTGTACCCTATGACACTCTTGGGATAGATACGAATCGAATCGAGGTAGACTCGCTCGTCAAAATCGATCAAGCCGATTAGGCTAAACAGTCAAGCAAAAGTAGCAAATAATAATTACAAAAAAATAAATTTACAATTTTAAAACTTTCCTAATTCGTCTATTTTACGCTCAATGAATATTTACTACGAGTATAATTTAAAATTCTATTTATTTATATTTCGCGCTCAAACACCGTAATAATGCTTCTAAAAATAATTTAATTTTTTTTTGTAAAGATAAATTGTAAATTACTAATCAAAAATCTATTTCCTTATTTTTTCTAACGGTTCGTTAAAATATGTTTTTGTTGTATAAAATACTGGCAGTCACATTTAAACACAAAAAAGCTTATTAGGGTTTAAGAAGATTGCATATATAATTAACCTACAAAGACTGAAGTCGGGAAACCTTGCGACAATACAAACGTCACAAGAGATATATTGCAATACAAAAAACACCTAATAACACCAGTTGTGTTATACGGATGGCAACAGATTGTTACAAATACCATATGGGGTGCCAGCTGTTTTAGTAGGTAAGGTGAAAGCCCTTAAGGTTTCCGTTATTTTCTTTATCATCACTCCTCTGTTATGAAGTACGCTTTAATAAAAGTAAATCTGTCCACCCAATGCCATTGACCTCTTGGTTTACGCTCTACAAGTGTTTAAGGGGATGGCGAATTGGCCGTATTTGTTGGACGATTTGATTAAGCGTTTGATTAAATTCTTCCATGAGTAAATTGGTTTGGTATGTAATTATAGAAAATGTAATTAAAATCTTGTCAATTTAATTGTACGAATTAAATTGACGAGATTTTAAATTCGTTATTTTAAATTAATTTAAATTCGTTTTTTTAAATGTACCTAATAATCTGGATGTTCATTAATAATAATAAATATCAGTGATATGAAATTTTAATTGCTTGATAAATGATTAATTATTACATCATTCGTAATAATTTGCTTTAAAAACAGTAGTAATTTTGCCACTAATTAATAAATAAAATGTATGTATCTTAATAACTGGAGGTTATAATTTTTTTAATAAATTTAACACAAAAATTGCTTTCCTAAATAATTAAAAATGTAAGATATAATAACTTGCCTTTCACGCCGTAAGTCGTGGGTTCGATTCCCACACAGGACATACATTTGTGTGCATGAACATGTCTGTTCGTTTTAAGTATGGATGTAAAGACCACCGGAGGACGGGCAGCAGCGTCCTTTTCTTAATACGGTGGAACAAACTGTGATCGCCAACCCGCCTGCCAAGCGCGGTGATTATTGCACATTCCCCCCAATGCAGATCGTCCAGCAGTGGACGATCATAGGCTGAGGTGGTGGTGGTGGTTCAGTGCCGGGCACTCGATTTAATGGTTGGATCCTAGTGGGTTTTTACTAATAAGGGCTCGGTTTTTAGATTCATAGAGTACAAATTGCATAGATTAAACTTGCTCGTTTTATGCGGCGATAGGTTAATTTAAAAACTATAATTTGGAACAGTGACAAGCGATTAGCAATATCTGTTATATGACAATAATATTTTTCGTATTCACGTAACGCACGAAAACGGTAATTTATTACGAACTCTGTAATCACAAATGAAACCGGTTTTACAATGCGCTTTAACATTGTGCTGTTTACAATTTACTGATATGATTAAATATGTCAAATTATTTACATGCAACGGTTAAAATATTTAAATGTTACATCGAAAAGTATATCCTTAATACATTAAGGTTTGTTCATTGCAAACACACAAGGATGGTGTATATGAAAAAAGTCAGTGGATTTGTATATATATATATATATATATATATATATAAATCCATATAATATATATTGTAACTATTATGCCCAACCTAATTAACCTAACCTAAAATTTATCTTCCGTTAGACGTAATAACGTAAGCAAAATATCGGTTCATAAAATCAGTTCGGTTCACAATTTGTTGGCAATAAAATGTTTAGTCAGATTATAAAGTGACGAAGTTCACAATCGTTCAGTGACATGTATATATCCGTATCAAGCATAACGCATTTTTATTATAGCTCTTTTGTTATTGAATGTGTTTATAATGTGGTTTAGAGATTGCCTTGAGATGAACAAAGGTAAAACCCGTTGCAAAATTTTCCAACCAATATACTAACAGAAATCTTAATAATTGATCAGACGTCAAATGGATCGAGCTACAGAAGAAGAATAAAAAATGTTTGTAATCAATCACATTTATAAAAAATCTCATGGTAAAATAAGCCTCATTATGGTTTAAACATTTTTCATATTATTGAGACCGTCATGGGCTTTGTAGTTAACATTTTAAAAAAAGAATAATTAATTTAATTGCAATAATTGCATTTGTTTCTTTATAAAAATTCGATTACTTTAAAATAACCTCTGTTACTTATCAATCATGAACTCGATTAAATCAGATTAAACTTTTTTTTATAATCTTTCACGACCGTTTCGGAGTCATGGTCATTTTTGTTTAATAATTATACTTTCGCAAATCCTTGTTATTTATTGTATAACTATGAGCAGGACATTCTTTTGCCTATTAACATTTGAGATATGAAATGTCTCGATATGTAAATAGCTCCATATGATTATAACGTACATTAAAACCTAATTTTAATTTTTTTCTTTACTTATAAAAATACGGGTGACCCGGCTAGTGTACCATCATATAATTGTCCATTGCTGGGCACAAGATTCTTCTTTAAACAGCTATAGTTTAAGAGATACTATACAACGTGGCCTTATTATGAGAGACATGATTCTCCTTACACCATCATGTGATAGAAAGATGTAAACTGGATTTTATAACCTAAAATTTTTTTTCGATGATACGATCATAATCCAAACCAAAATATGTTAACCCGTGGGTGGTATGACGACAATGGGTATTGGCTCATAAAAATCTCTCGGCTTCTGACTTTCAATGAAATAGCCTCGTGTATGTACTAAATCACGCAGAATAATCTTTGAATGAAACACCGGTGATAACGGTTTAGAATATCATACCAAATCAAGCAAATATCCTCATAGCATTCAAGTTTAAAATGGTTCTAAACATATTAAACAAAGTATCGTCATCTTTTTAAACGCAGTGATCTCACATACTATTGATCGGTTTTTATAGACACAACACTTACACGACCGTAGCACAGACGGGTAGACAGATATTACCGATATATATTGCTGCGATCCTGACACACCTCTCCTTAATCATTTTCCAACATTAATTTAAATATAGATTGGAAAGATTCTAAGTACAAGCTAAGCAGTGATCGTTATTAATTAATGTTGCTTTAAATTATAAAAATTATCATTAAAAAGTTGTATTTAGTTCAAAATAAGATGTTAGAATTAATTACTTACAACCCTATCGATAAAACTTTTCCTAACACTAACAAAAAATATGCGAACCCTTGTAATCAACTAGATTCTCGAGAAGTAAACCTTTAATTATTTTTATTACATTTTATTTATATATATATTGTGCGCAAGTTCGAGCTAAAGATGGAATGATTGTATCATTGTCATATATAATGTTTTTTTTAACTGCGTTTAAGGAAAACCACAAAAAAAAACGATTCGATTTAAAAACTGTACACACGTTAGCACAAAACATATTTGAGCCCCTTCTCCTTACGTAACGTATATAATTCTATCCAGTTCACATTTTTAATGTACATCCACTCATTTTATTATTATTATTTTTATTAAATACATCTTATGAAGTGATTTTAATTTTAACTAGTGACAAATGTAGGTGGCGATTGTTTCGTAAATAAATACTATAAAATTATTATTACAACAGTTTGATATGCTGATTCTTTTTATACTCTTCTATATGTAGATGATTACTAAAATAATACTATTTGTTAGTATTATTTTAGTCATCTTACTAAACTTAAATAGTGATAACCAATGCGTTTTTCGCACTTGCGTAGGGTCGGCACAATATGTACTACTCTTCCATGTATCTTGGATTCTAATGTAGTCCATACTGCAACTGGTTTTGGCTATTTATTAATATATATAATATACGGTATTTAATATGAAATTATAAAATAACACAAAATACATTAAATTTGAATTGAATTGATGGGATTGATTCTGCCAGAAATTGGGGGCTCTGCTGCAGCCTGCGCTCGAAGTGCTAATCTTACATATTGATTTGTTTCAACAGCACAGAAGATGTAAGCAGTCCAACATTTGACTCTGTTTCAATGGGTATTCCAATCTGCCTGTAGTTGCAGATCTGATGCTGATCCAATGCACCATCAATTTTGTTTTCCGCACAAAACTTATATAGTATATCATTATCAAATAACAAACATTTATAAAATTTAAATAAATTAATTTAAAAATGTAAAACACGTTGATGTCAAAAATAAAAAATAAAAAATTTAGTTATAATAAATAAAATTAATAAATGTAGGAATAAGTAAATCGAACTCATTAAGGTTTGTTTATATTTTGATATAATAGCCTTACACTAACATGTCTATAATCCTCTTTTCTTTCATTTGACTGTCTATTAGCTTATAAATATAAATAACCGCTTAGAATTAGGATCTATTAAAGTACGTTTCACCACTTAAAACTTTGACCAGTGACAGACTCAGATGGAATTTTTTTATTGACCTGAAGGTTTTGTATATAAGATACAGTTTTAGTTCAACTAAACTAAAACTGAGCTAAAGTCATACTCGTAAAATACTGATATATCTACAAATGATTACGTTAATAAACATTTAAATACTTTTAACCTAATTACTTTTCTTATTTTATAATCTGTATTTGACAAGATGGCGTACATGTCAACTATCAAATCCTAATTAAAAGGCGGAAGTCTTTTGGGAAAAACGTTTCGTCTCACGTAGAGACAATGTGCATGATGTATTGAGTAATTCTACGCTGATTTCAAACGCTATTCAGAGCGAGACGTTTCGCATTGTCTTACAAGAATCAGATACACTATTTGCTCCTAGAAAACATAAAGTAAGATTGGTAGATTTCTTTCGTACTTATTTTTACCTACGACTAAACGTATACAAAACAGTCAAAATTTTCATACTAAACATATGCACCTCAACATCTTACAATAATATAAAAAAAAACACTTTCAATTATTGGTAGTGATTTTGTACGTTAGCAAAGGCTTTTCGTTATTACATGATTGCTGAAAATTCAAACTTGGCTATCATATTCGACAAAATGTTAAATAAGATTTGAAAATAAAAGGATGGATAAGCGGAGAAAATCGATGACGGAAATGTGAAAAGTAAATATTAAGAGTTACTTACCCGTATAGGACATATACGCTGTCAAATATTAATAATATATTATATATCTTTCATATTAAGAACATAGAAGAAGCCGTATAGATCATGGTTGTAAGTTTCTTTGTTTTTTTTTATAGTTGAAAACTTTGAACTTGATCGATCCTACTTGATTGTATTACACAGAAATATATTAATTAAATATAGGTAGCCAATCAATGATCCATCAATATTGATGATTTATCATCAAATTGCGTTAAAGGAATACTGATTAAAGACTTAAATCTGATATTTACCGATATAGATTATAGATAGTGGGGAATACCTAACTCAGTATTTTCACACTTATTTCACCACTTCTCAGAATCTTATATCATATATAATATTTGTCAGAAAAAAATATGTCCATTAGAAAATTAAAGTATACATTCTACTGATTGAAATCTTTTTGACCGAGCCGACCTTATACTGCGACCTTCTACCAAAAAATTAAAAAAAGAAAATATAAATAAAGAATTTATTAGCAAAAAAACTGTGCTTTATTATTAGTACAAACTGAATAACTCATTATAATAACCGTTTTTTGTTTAAACCGCCTGTCATATACCAGATTGGAAAATGGATTGAGAATGACAAATGGCCTATTTACAGATTATCTGTACTGATACAAAAACGCACTCACGTCATCAGGGAGTAATTAAACAACAGAATTCGCACGCTATTTTATACACCTGTCTCTTTACAACACATGCTGAATTGTTAAACGTGTGGTCTCAATTTGCAATACCATACGGTGCTTACTGGGTCGTCGACAGTTGGGATGGTTTAACCTATTTTTTGTTGTCAATATGTTGGTCAAAGGCCAGTTGACATCTCTGTCATCCTTTTTGAGCTCATAACCGCTTCACTAATTGACGCCACGGCCGTAATTTGATTAATATCTGAACCCGGATCTACCTTATCCTTTTGTAATCTAATCTTTGATTTTGTAATCCCAATGAATTACGTCATACAATTTTTTATTGCGTATTCATTTTTAAATTATATGTTAATGTGAATTATTTAAAAATTAGTACGCATGCTGTTTTGGGTTCCGCGCATGAGTTTAAACATCGGTAATATCTCAATATCTTTTGGATTTTTATTTCAAAGGTGACACCCCTTTTGCTTCTTCTACATAAATATCTACACCTAAGTATACTCGGTACTCTCGGTTGACTGTTAACACACGCTAATTGTTTAAATATATAATTACTGTATACATAATTAGTACATTTGATATCCTAATGACCGATCGATTCCGTTGTTACTCTCATAAATAATTGATATTTGTTATCTGCATTACAAATACATAATATACATAAATTAGCCCTATTTTATATTTAAAAAAAACCGCCTACAATAATTCCATCCTTGACCACTGAGATGAATAATGATCGTACAGATCAGAAATAGATCGAACCATAAAAAGTATGCGACAATTATTATAATTATTATGCCATTAAGTTGGTACAATTGATATTTTTAATGGGAACGTTATTGTAGTTCAACAAATGCGTCCATGGCCTTATCTTTAAATAATTGGTTTAAATTTAAGTAATCTCACTTATCAAGTTAAAAAAGTTCAGCCAGACATACATCATCATAGATCACTATAATGTACATTTAAATTTACATGTAGACAAATGTAGATAAAAAATCATATTCAAAAATTTATGGTAAAATTTCATTTCGGTATCTTGTCATCTGTTTTCTACGGATAAATTCAATTCCGTTTGCACGAATAAGACCTTCAAGCATAAAAAACTATAACTAAAAAAAATGAACGCGTGTATGACATCATTTTATACGGTAATAAATATCCGATGACCGTGGTAGTATCCTGGGAGTGTGTCAAAAGTGTGTGTGATTTCTTTAATAGAGATTTTTATATAGCTTGCTATGGATGTAGTAAAATTTAAATTTTATGAGTTATTCCAACGATCATATCGTAAAAACATCGACGCTTACTACTTCGAAAAAAAAAACTTTCGCGATGTATTTTCATATTTTCTCAAATATTATTGTAACACTGTATCAAGACGTGTTAGCGAGAGTATTTAGGGCAACCAGATTTCGAATATTGGATACATGAATAAGTTATTCGGAAAATAATCAAAGATGAAGAATGATCATTCAATGTTTTTTTATATAAATTCACCTCGATTATTAAAAGTGGTAAGTATAAATACTTACCTTTTTTAACTCAATAAAAATTTAATATTTGGGATAAATATGTTTTAGAAACAAGCAATAGTTAGTTTAAAAAATCCCTGTATTCCCTATGACACTCCGGGGAATATTGCGAATCGAATGCATTCCATTCATCGAAATCGGACAAGCCTTTTACTATACAGAGGGTCACAATGGACATACATATATACCCCCGAAAATAATACCCTCCTATCAGTCGGGCAAGAAATGTCCTTCAATTGTGGATTTTTAATTGCTTATTTAGTAATGCAATATAATTAATACTGTTTTTTTTGCATTTGAAACAATTTACCCCTTCATCTACAAATCTACTTATTAGACGAACAATAACAAACACTTCATACTTACTATCCTAGACCTGTCATTTCAGGGTCTGTTTAAAATGTGCATCCATGAGGTAGAGAATATGCATGCATCCATAACAAATCGTTGAATAATTGTCGACATATGAAACCAATTCCGCTATACTCGCGTATTATGCAACATGCATAAATGCTTTATAATATACAACATTTGATTTTCAAATAGTCTCCATGAAGGTTGAGGCAGTTACTACAAGGGTAAACTGTTGCATATGCAGGATCAAGAACTATCTGGATGCAAGCACTTAGCAACTTGTGCCTTTATTCTCCTTGTTGCATTATTCATTAAAAAAAAACTGAGCGATCGAGCTTTCTACGAAGTTTTTTTCTTGGAAAATCTTATTCTTCCGAAAAAGACATTTAGTATTTGCATAACGTTAAACAGCGCCATCACACGATTTTTTTGGTACTAAAAACACTAAAAAATTCATTTAACAGTCATTTTTGTATCAAATTAGTATAGTACATAGTAGTCAATTATTTATATATATATATATATATAT
>DWLR01004095.1:0-12542 GCA_018246295.1 Papilio alexanor hazarajatica
GGATGTCCATGGGCGTCGGTTCACTTAATGTTAGGCGACCCGCTGCTCGTTTACCTCCCTTATTCTATAAAAAAAAATACGTATACAGATCACACATCAATGACGGGTTGTATCTAAGAGTTTTTGATTTTTATTTAAAATATCGTTGGAGAAAATGTTGAATATCCTTGAGAAAAAGTCAGGGTAAAGTTTCATCGTTAAATCTTTATTTACTAAAGAATCTCAGGAAATATATATTCCTTTAAATAAATGTAGCTGAGGATAATCCACTGTGAATTATGCATGTCATACACATTTATATATATATATATATATATATATATTGTGTACTGATGTATGTACAGTCGAGTTCCTTCGCAGTATTCCACTTACAGAAAAATTGCCTTTTTCCTTGCGACAAGCTAAAGTCCGCTTCCTTCTTACGAATAAGGGCACTATCGATGTTTTGAAAAAATAAAGTAAAATCTGTGACGTACCTGCACTTTACCCCTTACTATTGCTATCACCGGTGTCTTTGTTTTCCGCTCGGGAAGTTTCTCGATCTCTGCCATTCAGACGAAATCATTATTTGCGGATACTCTATTGTTACATCATTGACCGACCTTTTTTCGTCTTAACACCTTTAAAGGCGTCTCAAGGCGTACGAAACGTTCAAACAATTGTCTCTTTTAAAGTAGAATACCACCAAGGAACTCGACTGTACGTTAACAAACACACACACACACACACACACACAGTGTGGCACTTAGTATACGGTTAAAAGGAAACCAAAACATAACAATCTACAAAATATTTTTAATAGAACAAATAAAAAAAATCAATGCCACGCAACCACAAAAATAACATAACATTGCTTATAAAACAATTTAACGAATTAAAATATACCAGACTTAAATCTAATAATCTTTCCGCTTTTAAACAGGAGAGACACATTTGCTTGCGTATTATCTGAGATTACAAGCACTTATCCTAAAATACATACAGACTTATTACATCAAACGACGACTACCGACAAACCCGACTTCGGGAACCGGGACGCGCTCTCCCCCGGACCCTGTTATCGCTAGCCGGGGGACCCTGACCTCGAGAATGAAGTAGAGCTCTTTAGATTTGATTTTATAAACAAGTTTACGTCGCTATGACGGGTAATATTGCCTTTCCTAAGGCTCTTATTACATCGTACTCATCTAAGGAAATGTTTGGCTGTGTAGTTTATTTGTTTCTTCTTTTATAAATTAAGAAATATTGACGTTCAGTATGAACGTTAACACTTCAAATAGCGTTCGATTTTCAGATTAGGGTTCGTTTGTCCTAATTGGGAATATTGCCTAAGCTTGAAGAACAGACGATGGCGACCTCTCTCTATTCTAGTAGTTAAATTTTGGAACATGGACGTTAGTTTCAATTCTGCTCCCGATCATTTGACTTTTTTCACATAAAATACAGTTAAACTGAATTATATTATTGATGCAAAAATTCTACAAGTGTAAATTTACTACGTTTATAAAATTACTCATATAAAAAGAAGACATGAAAGAAAACATAAAAGGGAATTCGTACCGCAAAGCAATGGTATTATCTGATAAAGCTCACCAACCCGTAGTGGAGTATGCGACCGACTACCCTTCAAATTGGGGTTGAATTTGACATGAGTAGGTATGCTGCAAACGACAGGGTTCCATACTGTTCAAGTATACCAATAAGGCCAGTCTTTCGGTCTTTTATATCATTCTTACGAACTTTTGGATATAGCAATAGGAACTTGTAAATCGCAGTATATTTAATGTGAAACTGCTTGTGTCTTGTTTTACGTTTGTAATGGAAACATATCGCTTTATCAGAATCTGTCCGTCAACTGGAAGTACACTTGATGGATCAGTTGGCGCGGTTGGTAAGATGCTTGCCTTTCACGCCGCAGGTCGTGGGTTCGATTCCCACCCAGGACAAAGATTTGAGTGCATGAACATGTCTGAGTCTGGGTGTAATTATCTATATAAGTATGTTTTTGCAAAAGAAAAGCAGTAATATGTAGTATATCAGTTATCTGGTTTTCATAGTACAAGCTCTGCTTAATTTGGGATTAGACGGCCATGTGTGAATAATGTCCCAGAATACTGTTATTGTAATTATTTCAATTATTATTTGTGAGATCTATGCGAAAAAAAAAATTACGGGTCAATTAAAGTACAGTAATGTTATAAAGGCAAGAGATTTAATTGTTTGTTCTAGATAAACTCAAAAACTACTCAATCGATTTTAAAAATTCTTTCACAAGTAATAAGCTCTGCTGTCAACGACTATCCTAAGCTTATATTTTGTCTACCAACACGAGCGAGCTTGGGTGAATTTACAAGTCATGAAAATCTTTCTAATAGTGGTAAATTAGTAGTTATCTAAAAAACTGACATTAGAATAAAATAATCTAAACACATTATCGCCAACTTTTTAGTCAATAAACAAATTAAAAAGAAATCACCTAACTTCCTTGGTCCTACATTCAATTATTAAGTGCAATAACATCCAAATCACAATTGAATCGAAGTGCAAACACTCGTAATACATGGGAACGCTACCCAAGTGGCGGGGAATCCCGCAGGGTCACATTATCACCTCGCTGCACTCAAGCATTGAGGGGAGAACTCAATTACGAAATGGATTTCAATTGAATTTTAGACCAGAGCTCGGGAAACACGACACTGTTTGGGGAATTTTCGTCTGAAGAGTGTATAGAAGTCGATTAAGTAGAAATAAACTTTTAATTAGATTTCAAAGTTGAAATGTTTTTGATCTGCTAGGACGTGCCTAACGCCTCTATTAGAACTTAAATAAAGAGTTTATTTAACTTTTTGGTAGGTGACTATTATTAGATGATGACCACCACTGCACATTATCATCCGGAATAATACGAAAATTTATAGATCCGTTAATTTTGGCGTTTGCCAAAAAGAAATACGTTTGTGTAAGAATATAGTAAATTAGAAAAGGGGATGGTGTCAAAAAGTGCCTTTGAATAAATTGTGTTGACTTGTATTAATTTCACACCACGAGATTAACTAAAGAGTCGGATGTAGTAACGGTGATTAAAGTGGGATTTTTTTTTTTAAATTTTATCTGACTTTTGTTTTCTGGTAGTGTGAAGTGACTAGAAAATATAAAAACATATCTTTCAAATCACAAAAAAAAATGTATTGAAATAATCCGTCCCGTTAACACAGTGGAACGTATATGTAGTTTGAATTCCACGTGTTTACAAGTGAGGCACATTTATAAAAATCAAATATCAAGTATATTAGTATAAATCAAATCGTGTACCGACAGAGGGCATAGTGCGCGCCGGTGTACGCGGACCGGTTAGGCAGAGGCGGGAGCGTCGGTAGATATCGGGTGTGGTCTTAGTGATAAATAAAATTAATAAATCTTGAGTAAAAATCATTGTTTGTTTGTTTGTCTTCTATACGTTCCAAAAACATTGGCTAAATTACGATGAAACTTTGGTAAGGTGTCCTGTGGACGCCCACGAAGGCTTTTGGTCCAAAAAATCGACATGTAACAAATTAAAACATTGTTTTTCGTTTTTAATAAAACTTTTTTTGTGATTTTGACTTTTTAGATTTATTTTTTTACTTCATGCGGCATTGCAATGCATGCCGAGTTCAAGTAGGTACTAATTAAAAAAAATGTTACATACTCATTTTTAGCGCTATCGAAAATACAGAGATACTTACCTGAACGGTTAATTATAATATAGTATAAAAAGAAGCTCAAATATTACAATGATAAATTGAACGAAACAATCCGATAAATAAATATGTAAATCAATTTATTCTTATTTTACTTACTTTATTTTACTGTACAGTAAATTAAAATTAAATGTTAACGAACGAATTTAATGTTAACGTTAAAAATGTATAAGAAAAATATACATAAACATACTTTACGTTTTACTTACGTGCGGTACACATAAATTTAGTACATAAAGGAAATTCTTTGAAAAGTTTAGAAGTGCAAATTGGCAAGACTTCAACTGCTTGCAGGTGGGTCACGGCTCACGGCGGTGTTTGTATCGCCGAACGCACGATGAATTAACACTTGAGTTTCTAATTAACATTGTTTGTTATTAAGAATGTAGGTCATCGAACCAGAGTTACCAATTTCTTGAACGCCTAAGAAAAAGAGTTATGAATGTTCTTGAATATACGTATGTAGATCTCACAGTATTTTAAATGCTAGCACTTCAAATATTTTTATTCGAGTAAGACACTTCCAAAACTTTTATAGCATGGTTGTTTTTACAGCTAAAAATTACAAAAAATGTCCAAGACTTAGATCAACAAATAATTTTTATATCATTTTTCAATAATCGCTAACATATTTTATTTATATTTTCTTAAGTATAATTGTGTTGTCCTTTTTCTTTTAACAACAGGAAAAGGCATTACGCATACCCCCGCACCGTGGGAGCAGTGGGGGGTTATGTGTGATTCCCCTCCACTCCCCCTTACCGAGTGGAAGGAAGAGTGGAGGAATGCACATTAAAAACTTGTCAGTGGTCCTCGCCGCTTTCTGAGGATGCCGCGGGCGCACTTCTGTGTTTCTACCGCAACCTAATTGTGTTTCCCTGAGAATTCATCAGAACTGGTCTCCAATACGAAAATAACAATAAATACATGAGACAGCAGATACGACGTGAACTAATGTAATAACAGAAGTCAACTCCTAAGTACCGAATACGGAAATTAATCCGAAAGTGAAGGATAGAAGGTAAAAGATATATGTATCGGTTAAGTTAGTAAACAAAGCGTTACAATGTTTTTAATCACACACCAAGAAGTTCATCATCAATAAAATCGCTTACACTTTATAAACCGCTCCATCTTGTATCCTGTGCACGCAGTCTAAAGCGGTGTCAGTGACACCGCTGCGCCCGCGCAACCTTCTATGTTGTGAGACGAAAGTATCATCCCATAAAACTATTTCGTGTTTCTCAGAGTAAAATATTATACACACCGCCTCACCTTGACGCATACATTAATCTAATTGCCGCTCACACCCGGCGTCACCAAATTAACTATTTGAGTGAAGTGATATTTATTTAGTCTTTGGTATATTTTACTGATAGATTAAGAACTTAGTAGTTTAATGGCTAGTTGTACAGCACTTTATCGGCCTTGGCTTGGTGAAGAAACTTCTCAACACTCCAGTATGTCCATGGCCACAGTCGTCCAGTTCACTATGCCACGTATGCCACCACGGATACGTGTGTCGTATTACAAAATATAACTAAAACTTTTGTAATGTGATTCAGCGTATAATAATTTCGATAATAGATAACCTATCAAAAAGTCGTTATTATCACGCGCGTACTGTCAAACGTGCGAAGTTAAAAAAGTTAGGTTTTCTGAAATTTTCCAACTTTCTGAAGTTTTTTTTCCTAATTTTTGCTTTCGTAAGAACCTTTTATAAAGTATATCTAAAAAAAACTTAAAAAGGGAAATCTCTGTTCTTAAGTTATGGCGTGACAAAGAACAATATGGCTGCGTTTTACATGTATAGATTATTTGATAAATGTGAGACTTCAATATTTTGATTATTCAACATCATTAATCTTCAAGGCAAAGTGTCTGTGAACCTTAATATTTTGCTACAATACATTCCACAATAATGCCAACGATATCCCTAAATCCTTTACAATAACTGTATTATTACCGCTTGCAATCAGAGAAGGCGATCAGGTACTGCACTTGACTTCGACCAGTTGTAGTTCGTGGTCGTTATTCAAGATAATCACAGGGCCCCAGGATATATTCTGATGGGCGTTTGAATTATGATCCGAATAAAGGTTGGATATTATTGGGGCACGTGGTTCGGAAACTAATAAAACGACGGCTATGAATCGATGATTAGAGACAATGCGATGCTGGCATAGTGGATTTTTTTTTAAATTAGAACACTAAAACAAATGCTTTAGCCCTTTAAATCATTTAATATGGTATTAAAAATTGTGGCAGCGATTTGTACAACTTTATTAGACTTTAAGATGTTTTTATTTATAATCGTGTTTCTTTTCTTCATTCATAACAAAAGAAAAAAAAACTGACGGACTCCGCCCCTCGGCAACTCGGCCGATTTTCACAACTTACCGCCACATTTCTTAATTATACCCTAAAAGAAACGTATCTACGGCCTACCTTTTGAAAAAAAAAAGTGATAATTCTATGATCTACATAGACTTCTGTATTTTGGAGACAAACAACGGAAAGAATTATCCGTAAACGCAATGCGAAAATGCATTCAAAATACAAAGCTGTATTTTTTTAAATTCTAGCATTTATGAAATAAAACGAAATGTAAAAAAAATATTTAAAATATAATTTACAATTCTATAAAGCTACAACTTAAATAAAAGCATACGTGTCTAGTTCTATAAGTCTAGTCAGTCATTTGTAATATTAATGCATGAATCGTGTGATAAGATTATTAAATACTTAACACACATCGCAGTGGACAAAGTGTACAACGTTATGAGTGATTGTTTCTATCTAAAAATTAGTACACAATAAGTTGTTACAAGACAGTTTAATGGGAACAGTTCGATCAATGTCAAAATCACAGCGAGCACGTGTTTTGCGCCTGCCTCTACGATGATGTCTCTAATAGAATGAAATTGTTTTATCTCTGCTACGGACACATGTGCGACAAAGTAATTGATGGAAAACTTGATAAATAATACTCATTGACACAACACACGGTGACACAAAAGATTGTTGAAAAAACTTTAAGTGAGTAACTATTGACTTTTAATAATTTACTACTTATAATACTCGTCGCGAAATTCATATTATAGCACGTCTAGACCCAATATTATTATCGATAAAGGACGTACTCCCTCCGTCCGGAAATATGGTATACATTTCGCGATTTTTTTTGTCCGGTGTACAGTATACATGGGCGAAAATCGCCATCTATCGGCAATATTTAGCAAATACTGATATTTATGTTTTACTTTACCGTTTAAGTGAATATATTAGTACAGAAATATCTGAAATGTATTAGATTTAAATTAAAATAGTTATTTGTAAACATAGAAACCATCATTTCTTAAGGTCTGATATTTAATACACACTGTTTTGACTGTTTGATATTTTGAAGACGTTTGATATTTCATTTATTCTTTAAATAATCAATTCAGTGTGTAAATATTCAAATTAAAATCTATAGGAATTATTATCATTATTCTGTATCAAATTTTATTATTTTATGCAACAAGTCTTGCTTAATTTCATTCGAATCTTGCTTGCAGCGCCATCTTTTTGACGGACTATGTAAAACTAATCTATGTTTAAATTAAATTAACATTTAAGCACTATAAATCACTTGAAGTTATTTAAATTCATTAAAATATTTATTATGATCGCCGACATTTACATTTTCAAAAAAAAAAAACCAATAAAAATAAAAATTAATACGACAAATATATTATATTAACTTGTTTAGAAAAACTATAATTAAAAAGGAATAATTCTGTAAAAATACTCCCTAAATTTAAAAAAATGCAGTAGCAACGTCACTGATTGCTCCGTGTTTTAATTTGTTCTCTTTCATGTCCTGTAATAATTTTTCTAAGATACCATGACGTTGTTCTGTGGTCAATTGTTTATAGTTGGAATCTCTTCTTTTTAAGTTTATCAATTCTTCTTCGGAATTGTCCATATTTATTTTGCAGCGGTACCAATTTCATTTATCATAAAAACTGATCTCTGATCGTTAAGTTTTAAACCAAGAAGAACATGATACATGTCAATTATATTAAATTATATTATTTTTAATATATGTATACTATAATAATATAATGAATGTTGTAATTTATTTTCTATATTCACGATAATCTACGATATTTTTTTAAATGTACACCATATTTCCGGACGGAGGGAGTATTACGTTACACAGTTACATCCTTATTTCGGTCAGTTGCCTGTGACGCTTAGACATGTACATTACCAAGCAAAAATTATTTATAAATTCATCATAACATAAGGCTTTATTACCATTAGGTATAGAACAAAAGATAAAAAGGCCACAAAAAGTGGTAGGACTACTAACACATACGCGTTTCGCGTACCATACTCAATTCATCCTCTTGCTGGAGGGTTCACGATTATAAATTCAAATAAGCTATATCAATACATACATACATTTGTCATGTGTGAGAAATTATAAGATGATTTAATTCATAATTTATATTCAAAGTAAGCCTGCTTAGGCCAGGAAGCATGTTATACTCGTATGGATGCTTTGTTAAACTTGATCGATTAACTTCACTTTACAATACGGAATAAACTTAAAAATTCTCCGGTACATCAAATTGTCCGGATTAGAGTTGATTAGTTACTATCATTGATATTTCTACAATTAATAAGTCTAAGGTCTTTTGTCGACACTAAGAGTACACAATAACATGAGACTTGCTTGGAATGCGACCTATCCCCCCACTAACGTCTCATCTTCCCGCGTACGCCTGTTTTTCGACAACAGGCGACGAAGTATTACTAAGTTTGTTAGTCTCGTTAGATTAATTCACGACGTAAACTTTTTTGTACACTGTACAAGAACTATTGTGACGTCATGTGCACGAGTAGTGACATGAAGGCAAAGTTTACATTTCATGGACACAATTCCTATTAATCAATTGATTTTTTTGAAAACTTTATACATCATGAAGTGATATAAAGTACTGTCAGAAAATAATATTTCTGGTTTCTATAAAATACGTATTTGTTATCTTACGAAAGATTTTTTTTTTGAAAATTCATAGAAAGTTTCTGTATTAACAAACCTTTTTATACTATACACATTTATGCAATTGTTTTATAAAGTAAATGTATGCTTTTTGGTATACTGTAAGTGTAAAAAATTACCACTTTCGAAAAAAAAAATTGAAAAAGAATACATTCAGTAATTTTCAGCTATGACCGACCCCGCCAAGATTTAACTTGAAACTTATATCTCACCATGCATGTCACCAAAAAATCTACACAAAATGTCACTTAAAGATGTAAAACATTATTTAAAAAACACTTTATTGGTCGTAAATAAGTAGCAATC
Organism: Papilio alexanor hazarajatica; assembly: GCA_018246295.1. Taxonomy (NCBI): domain Eukaryota; kingdom Metazoa; phylum Arthropoda; class Insecta; order Lepidoptera; family Papilionidae; genus Papilio; species Papilio alexanor. The sequence goes on from DWLR01004095.1 coordinate 9,103, forward strand.
TTTTGAAAACCGTGCACCAAAGTATTGGAATGTAATTAGTAAATAAATGAAAGCGTCATTAAATGTGCACTCAGTTAATTTGTTCATAAACCGATACATTTGGCCCGAGGTTCACGAAATGGCGTTTAATAAACGTCCCGCGTTGATATTCCAGTTTTAATTTCCCGAAAGCCGCTCGCAACGCATTACCAAATTGATATTTTTGTTTTTCCGCACTATAAAACACGTCGTGTATTCACAGCATATATATTTTACCTAAAATTTATTTTACATATTTACATTTATGGAACGATAATATGGTGGTTATTTATCAACCTGGAACTAAAAATTAAAACAGATTTTGAAAATATTGACGTTATAATCTTTATTATAAGTTATACCAACTACGAATGTTTCGAAGAACATTAACATTTTCTCTGTCCCGCAGATGCAATCACCGTGTCACGTTTAGCGTTCTTTCCCTTTTAGTTCAGCTCCGGAAGCTCGTGGCGTGATATGAAAAAGCTTATAATCTTCCTTAATAATTGGGTTGTCAAACGCCAAAAGAATATTTAAGATCAGATTGCTAGTTCCTGAGATTAGCGGGTTCAAACATGCTAACTTTATTGTATTAGTATAAGATTGATGATATGGGCAAGAAAGGAGTGACTCAGTAGTCACTCCTTTCTTCTCTCAGCAGATGACCACTGATAGAAGGGCATGGAAGAAGGAAACGCGTTGAGCTGACCCGACTTAAACGTGGGAAAACAGGAAAGGGGAATGAAGGAAAGAAAAAAAGAGCAATCTATATCCAGATTGTTCTTTTGTTTTTTTCTTTATTGCCTTATTTTTTGTGGCGAATGTTAAAAAATAGCGGTATTAATTTGTCATCGGGCTGGCTCGTTTACAAAATTTGAAAAAAAAAAAAAAAATTAAGTGTAATAGAAAAATGTTCCTCTTTAGTTTTGTTGCTAATTCTCACATCAATACGATCGTAGTATAATACATAGAGATGGCTATATTTACATTGCTGGTTTCTGTTAAAATATAGAGTTTATTAGGAAGTAATCTTTGCTAAAGTTGCAAACAAATATCTGTTTACAATCGAACGTACAAGTTAGGCTGCGACCGCGACTCTGAAAATTGAGATGGAATTTCACGGAGTCTAGGTTATTGTTATATGTTTTCTATGAATAATATTACAATATGCCGGCGAATTCGAGATGCCCTGGCGGGCCTCCTACTTCATTGAATTCGTGAGGTGATTTTGTAGGTATGTGTGTTTTATGCTATCGATTCAATCGAATTAGGATCGAGTGAACAATTTAGTCGAGTAAGCATCGAGTAAACATTGATAGTAGTATAGTAATAGTTCTTCGAATGCCATCAACACACTTTACTCACAAACGTCCTCTTCTAATTCATAATCCTTCCTTACAAAGCTATGACAATCGAAAGTACCTTCGAATTGCCTTGATAAGTACAAAACTTCATGACTAGTAAAATGCTGCAAAGTTTCATTCTTTCCATAACTAATGAAAACATGATTAGATGAACACAATAGCGGTGGAGCGATTCAATAACATAATACCGTGTTCGCGTCCACTAAAAGTGCGTATCGACCACGAACCCTCGCAGTCACTCCCCCTGGATTATCACGTAACTTACCCTTAATGAAATGTTTCCATTTTACTTTTTTATTAAAGAAAGGCCCCGGGAAATTTATTGTTACGTTCTTCCTAGACTAATTTACCTTGTTTGCTGCGCAATGTTGATGGGGGGGTTCGTTGTGGTACGATTCCAAAAAATTATTAGAGATCCTATATGTTCTGTTGCCTATATGAAAATATTTTTACAGTATACGTAAGAAATATTATTATTATTTCATTAATTTTACATTTATTATAATTTTATTTTATTATCTTAACTACTCGCTCCTGGAAGTCGTTTTTCCTCGAAACGTCTATTCGTCTATTCGTGCATCAGATGATTTGACCACCAGGATCCAAAATATAAAAATAAAAAAAAAAAACATTGTAACATCTTAGTTAAAATGAAAAGGTTTCCGTTTTTAAAACAAACAAATATGCAAAAATAAGGAACGCAAAACTAAACTTATTGTAAATATGAAGATAGAGACTCAGTCGGTGCTTCAAGCATCGCTGGTTAATAAGGCTCTGTCTTCTTTTAGTTTTTGTTCGAGTGTAGTTAGGTACCTGCGGTAGATTGTAGTTTACTTCGAGGAAATACTCTTCTACTTGTATTATAAAACTACGCTGTTTGATTAATAATACAATATTTGTTAGTAATTCTTAGTGCCTATTAAAAATGAATAAATGTAAGCGTAATTTAGCAACTCACTGCCATAAAAAACTATTTTTCTTTTATAATTTACAGACGAGACAGGTAGGTTATTCATCCAGGATTCTTAAGTAAAACATCCTACTTATTACTCCATTTGTGTTCGTTATCCCGAGAAAAGTGGAGACATCTTGTTAAACCATTAATTTCACCATTCGGCTAGATACTTAGACATGCAAATGATCTCACTTAAAGAATAAAATATATGAAATTGATACTGATTGAAGAAGTTAACTGTAATAGTTTTAACAAAAAACGACGAGACGCGTAGGTCGCACTTGCATTGCTAGTATTTATTTATTTATTTATTAAAAAAACCCAACAGCGTATATATACGAAACAAAAATTACAAAAGGTAAAATACAAAACATTAAGACAAATAGTTTTAAATGTTTATTATGTTTAAAAAATATGCGTACGATGAAGATATAAGTTATAGATTTAAATTTCTTCTTATACTTCTTTTTCATTTTTATTTCATTATTTTGGTTTCGAAACGTTTCCATCACTGGATGGCACTGTAAATATTTGCTTTAAAATTTCATTTTGATAGGTTTATGTTTTTGAATTATCTGTTATAGATGATATAGTCGTAAGTGACGTCGTGTTATTAACGACGTATAATTAAACGAAAAATAAAATTTGAGTACTTAAATTTTATAGACTGCATTAGATAAGCAATAGATCCTAGAAATCTAATTACCAATCAAATAAAATCAGCGCCTTAAGATGTCGATGAATCTCAGTTTTATCTCACTCTTCACAATATCGGTGGAGTAATAAATCGAGATATCTTCACTCATCATTGTAATAACTTTTAAAGTTTCGAACTCCCCAAACAATTTTGAGTTTTGTCGTGAATAAGAAATATGCAAACTACTGTTCTGTAGTTTTGATGTAAAGCAAAGAGACAATTAGAAAAAAAATTAAAAAAGAAATGTCAAAAAACTAGCTCATTAGGTAATTAAAGTTCTCCAATTTAAATAAAACAGGGCACAGTCCTCTACCATCTTCTATTTGGAATTTAAAAGCAATATCACCACCTATTTGCAATGGCAAGATTATATTCTATTAGAATATATATATATATATATATATAT
>DWLR01004096.1:0-12541 GCA_018246295.1 Papilio alexanor hazarajatica
GTAGAGATAAATGTACGCATCTTGTGTATGTAGCAATAAAAAGATCTAAATCTAATCCAGAGGAATGTGTTGTATCTTTAACAATAAATGTGTCTGTCTACAACTAATTCTATTATTACCTCTTATAAATTTGTAAGCGATTAATACAGTGCAGAAAGATACCTAATGACGTCCAACTAACTAAAAGCTTAACGAACATAGGAAAGGGAAACCTCACTCTTCAAAATCGGTCAAGCCCTTTAGACTACCACATATCACAATCAAACAAACGTGCACGCAAAAAATATTATTGGATTAGTCAGATAAAAAAACTGTCATTATTTAAATCCTACATATATTTATTGGATAAATCAGTGGCTGTAATTGTACATACTAGAAACATTGTGTACAACAGACGTTGTGTAATTGTATGTACTAGAAATAAAAAAAAGTCGAAGTAATAACTGTAAGCCAGATTATGCAAATTAATTCGTTGATTAAAAATTTTATTTTAAAACATTCACATCCTTGACGGTAGATTAATTTTAACGAGCTTACTGTTTTTGTATATACAACAACACAACTCAAACTCGCAACGCCAAGGGGTAGGCAGAGACTACGGATTTCAATTTGGCAAGGTCCTGGCACACCTCGCTTCTTCCACATCTACACATCTACGCAGTAAGCTCGTCTATTATATCATAATACCGCCCTTTAACGTAATTCTTATTTAGTATGTCATTTATTAAATTGATATTTTTTTTGTTCTTTAGTCACCTCACCTCACCTCAGGTATCACAACTATACCTATATTATATCAACTTGTATAAGTATCATATATATCATAGTATTATTTAAAAATTACTTATATGTTATCTAAACCAATGAAAATTTTAAATTAAATATGATCAAAAGTGGAACATGTTCATTATACTTTTAAAATACGTTATAAAAAGTAAAAAAAAACAGTAACATTTACTTTTAGTCTCTGTAAAGTCTGATATGTTTACTTCTCAAAACTTGGCAACCTTCATACAATCTACATACAAGGATTGCTATCGGAATACCCCAGTGTCGAAACCAGTTATATATCAAGATCATTCGCGTTTAAATTTTCCATAACTTTAAACGACCGGATTAAGCAGAGCAATCCAAACGTCGATTTGAGGCTTTTTAACAAAAGATTAATTTTATAACAATGGTTGAAGGACCATTTCGGTCATGTTCGCTCACGAGACCAGCCGTTTGCGTACAAGAATTTGCCGAGTACCGTCTGTGTGTGACTGTTTGTTTCAGAAATAAATTTAAAAAAATTACGTCTGGGATGCCTTCCTTTTGGGTCAGTCAGGTCCTTGTTATTTAACAGCTTGATCAAGTTAAACAATAATTACGAGTAAGTCATTATCAAAAATTATTATTATCAATAATTTTATACTTTAAGCTAAGTCGGGGCTAGCATTACACAAAGTCAAGTCTAAAAAATGACCTCCATCGTCTGTGTAGATGTAAATCCAAGCTACAACTTTCAGTTTTTAAATTGTTTTACTTTAGCAAAATCATTATAAATGACCTGCAATCATTTATTTTATTATATACTACGTTATTATCTTCATGAAGTTGTAAAAACTGCTTCGAAAGGGAAGTATTAGCCATTAATTATACGGGAGGAACAAGTTTCGTAGAGCGTATTATGACTGGGCAATGTAGACAAGGTGATCCTGTTTGAAATAATTGTCGATATTACGAATGCATTTGTTTTTATTTATATTCATCTATTTGTCTCGGACGATCGTTGGGTTATATCGGTCACCGTGAACTTCGTCAGCTTTTAATCTCATTAGGCGTTTTATAAACTGATAGCAAATTATGGACCGATGTAATTATTAACAGTTTGACGTATCAAACCGAACAAATCTATTTTTTCTTTGATAAACACATTCAAATTGCATTTTAGCACAGTCATAAATATGTGTGAAATTTTAATAAACGATGCGATGCGGTTTTGTTTTATATTATTTTGTCCTTGCAACATAGCGTTTATTATAATTTTAATATTGTAAATTCGAATGTAAGTTTGTTCTTTATGTAGTAACCACTAAACTGATTCGAGGACATAAGGTACCTTATATCCCGGAAACCTCCAATGGTTATGTGTTTCATGACTGTAATCCGTCCATATCCATCCCCTTCCCCGTCAAATCCGCTTCCCCTTCCCATCCTTTCTGTAGTAAGAAGGTGGGAAAGGAAGGGAACCTTAAATAAACATCAATGCGCTTCGACTTTAGGGTGCCGAGCAGAAAGAAAAAAACACTAGGCGAGGAGGATACAAAGTTATTGTAAGGAAAATAAGTGTAACATTGAGGAATATGTAACATCTAAAAACAGTTTACTGGAATTAATTTATTCCGAGCAGACTATCTCGCCAGAAACAGCAAGTATTTCTGGGGTTACCTTAGCTATTATATCAATGAGTTTAGGATAATTAACATCAAGTGTTTACGTCATAAATACCAATGTGTGATATGTAATATGTTTTTTTTATTGAATGACTCTCGTTTTCTCTCTCTCTCTCTCTCTCTCTCTCTCTCTCTCTATCTCCCTCTTCCGTCATTTTCATAATTTCATTGATGGCAAACTTAATACGACGATGTAACTGGATAACCACCACATCATGGTTTTGGTAATCCAGTACCATGGTATACAATAATTAAAAAGCAATATACAAAAATACCTTATTGTTTTTTTTTAAATTTAGATTTCCTATTTTATGAAGCGCGTCCTAGATATCACAATTACACCGCCTTGTATATACATAGAGTAAATATTAATATATTCGGTAAATTAAAAAATACATATCTTAAAATAATTTTCTGAAATATAAAAATTAAAGAATATTATATGTCTTTATATAAGTATTAAAATTCTATTTGGTAATTTAATTTATTCTACCATTGTGTTAAAATTAACATTAAAATATCCTTGACAAATTAATATTAAGATTCGTCTTTTCTTCTTTGTCTTTTTTCGTTGTTATTTTGGTACGAAATAATAGCTTTTAAGGAAGTTGTTACAAGAAAATAATCCGTCGTATGTTTACTATGTAATAATTACTGTTGATACAACATACTAAGTGTGTTAGAAGCAAATTGCTGTGTCAGTCAATATCGGAGTATTGATCTTAATATCGATTCTAGTTTGTTAGTGCACAGTGATCTCCCGTCAGCATACATTTGCTATATCCCTTATGATCTATGTTGTGTCTAAAAGAATCACTTGTAGAAACTAATAAATTATATATGCTACTGTGTTATGTCGCATAAAGTAAAATCAAACGGTTTATATTTTATCGAAGAAACTAAATCTAAAAAATAATATACCGCTTCCCGGTATATTATTTTTTGGAAAATGTTCCTACCGAAAATTGTCTTACTTATAATCTTATTAGTATTTCAATATCCATGTGTTAATTTTTTTATTTATTACTAAATGCAAATAATGTAAAAAACTTATTTATAAACATATTGGAAATTGAATCAAAATCGGTGCAGCCGTTTTAAAGTTTAGCGTGATATACATTTTTGTTGTTGGATTTTATCGTTGTATGGAAAAAAGAAAACTTTAATTAGAATTATAAAGTGGACAAAGTCGAGATCAGCTTTACAGTGTTGCGAATGAAGACTTAAATTTTGTAAACAAACATCATTTTCTGTAGAAAGCGGCGTTACACTCTTTTTATTTTAATCGAAAATTTCGTAATTCTGTGGAAATTGTGAGATAAAATGAACAAAATGTTATGAAGTAATGTGAGCAAAAGTTGTTTTTATCAAATATGTTTATTTCAATTAACAAATTTTAGCGTAAAAAGTGAGTACTGTTTATTTACAATATTTAGATTTTGACTTAGAACAGCTTGTAGTCAAATAAAATAATTCATCCTGTATCGATAACACAGCTGTGACGTAATCTATTATCGAATCCATTACATCACCAGGTGTTTGTTAAATCTTGGCGTTAACAGTTGTTTTAGCAGATTCCATTAAGATGCTTTTCTATATTTGTCCCTATTCGCATATTCTACTCAATGCCATATTGTTTTCACACTTCAATGCCTATGACAAATACCTTAATGGAATCGAACATTGATAAACCCATACTGTGAATATACGTAACTGATGAGTATGTTTAAAGTATATAGGGATGTAGAAATATTACATGTACACGCTGACGGCGTAGAATGGAATCGCGTCATATCTACTTACCTCTCTGTGCTACGGGTGTAATTGTTTCTTTGTATAAGGGAATAAACGATCAACGGATTGATTAACGATAAGTGATCAGTGATCACTGTCCATGAGCATCCACAACACCAAAGGAGGCACCAGTGTTGCAGCTTTCGACCGTAAAATAGTAGACACGTTATTAAATATATACAAAGTGGCAAATATATACAAAGTGAATGGCATAATATATACAAAGTGGCAAATATATACAAAGTAAATGGCATAATATATACAAAGTGACAAATATATACAAAGTAAATGGCATAATATATACAAAGTGGCAAACGAGCAAGCGGTCACCTAAGTGACATCTGCAACAATCATTTGCGAGTTGCAGATGCTTTGCCTACCTTTAATAGACAGAGGAGGGGATAGACAGAGAAATGAACATTTTCTTCTCATATTCATCTCCATCCCTGTCAAATCCTCTTTCGCTTCTCGCTCTTTCCTTATTAGAAAAGGGTGGAAAGGGGAAGAAAACTAATTAAACTACTTAGGCCTTTAGGAAGCGCAGTATACTTCTACTTCACTCCTGTATTCTGTGAGATTAAGATTGTAATGATTTAATTTAAGATGTAATTAAGATTATACGTTATTAATTTTTACCGGATTAAAAAAGGGCCTCAATTCGATGTTTTTGAACCGATTTAATTTTTTTTTTTGAATAGAGACATTCGCAAGTGGCATTTAATTTATTATGTTGGCAATCTCATAACTTCGATTTTTATGAACATTTGATTTTTGAATAACGTCGAACGTTGGGTTCCGTAGATAGACCTAAAATTTATATATTGGTAGATTTAAGACAAACTCTGTTTGATTTTAATGGATTTGTAATGAAACGTACCGAGGCTATAAATGACTCATAACTAGATTTGTATAAATTTGAAGTCGGTTTTGTTTTTGTTAAAAAAAAAAAAGATTATTTAAATAAAAGAACTATATCAGTGAGCGAAGATTTGAACTTTCTTTTAAAAGGTAAATTAATTAGTTGTGTTACAGATAAAGTGAAACATAAAATCGTCCACAATCAATCACCAGCTTCGTCCACAATCCTAATAATACAAACCGGAAAGCCAATTACATCTGTTTTTCTCATACTTAGTACATTTAGTGTCAAGGCTGCATGACTTTTAGTTATAAACGTCGCAGCGCCACGTTATAATTAACTCTTTGGTATAAACACAGGTTAATAATGATAATACACTATTGCGAATAGGGGACTCTACATTGTAGAGATTATACAATGCCATTTATTTATGAGCGCCATACAGGTCGGTAACATGCCCCTAGCGCCATCTATTACAATAAAATATACATATTGTTAAAATTTTGATCTTATTCGCTTCGCACGCATTCAAAAGATCGCTATCAGGAAAATACAATTATAATGTTTTAAAAAACAATCTTTTTTGGTTATCATTAGGCTTACCGATATTTTATCAAGACTGTGCAATCACGTGTTCTTGCTTTTTATGGTTTTCATTTCGGTTATGCCGTTTTTAAATTACAACGGGACATACAGCAGACAGACAGGTTATTTAAAATTTACAAATTACAGGCAAACTCTACATTATATAGTGGTATAGATATTAAATACGTTGTAATTTTTTCTTCGTTTCGTTAGCATGTTGTACTAGGATATTATGAGACCTGCACTGAGCTGTACTGTTTGCTCTGCCAAGCCATCTGACACTTGGCCTCAACTCGAGTGTTTATTTATCCACAAGCTTTATGTCGTTAAATATTGTCTGTGATATTCAATATGTATATTATGTAAGCGTGTTTGTAACATTGTAAGTTTTGTACAGTTAACAAACAACACGAATGTTATACGCCGTTCAAATCAAGACGTAAGTTTTGTAAAGGGTACAACCTCAAGTGACGGGTTGGCGCGATTGGTAAAATGCTTGCCTATCACGCCGCAGGTCGTGGGTTCGATTCCCGCACGGGACACAACATTTGTGTGCATGAACATGTCTGATTGTCTTGAGTCTGGATGTAAAGACACTGGAGGACGGGCAGCAGCGTAGCGTCCTTTTCTTAGTACGGTGGAACATACTGCGATCGCCAACCCGCCTGCCAAGCGTTGCGATTATGGCACATCTCCCTCCAATGATGCGATCAATGGGGGAGGACTATGTCCAGTAGTGGATGATCATAGGCTGAGATGGATGGATAGATATTACGCTAGCGTGTTTGTAATATTGTAAATGTTCTACCGTTGACAAACAGAACACGGATGTTATATATGTCGTTCAAACAACCGAAACCAAAAAAAAAACATTCTCACATTAGCTAACTGTATTATACAATTTCAGTTCACTTTGTCAATTCAATTCCACAAAATTACAATAAATCCGATGAAAATATGAAATAGCGTAATGGCCGCCTTCTATTAATAAGTGACATTGGTTTGTTTACAAAGTTTAGGTCTTGATTTGGAACAACGTGTAGATGTAACCTTACTATAGAGTTCATCATCTCCCTGCCTTTTCCCACTTGCGTAGGGTCTGCACAGTATGTACTATTCTTCCATATATCTTGGACTCTACTGTAGTCCATACGGCAACTGGTTTTAGCTATAGTTTTACGGCCGGCCGCCTGCCTGACGCCAACCCGCCTTGGGAATATATACTTCTATAAGGTATTTAATATGGCATTATAAAATTGCACAAAATACACTAAATATGAATTGAATTGGATTGATTCTGCTAGAAGTTGGGGGTTTTGCTGCAGCCTGCGCTCGAAGTTCAGCTTATGTAGTATATCATTATCAAATATCAAATATTTATAAAATGTAAATAAATTAATTTAAAAATACTTGACATGTTGATGTCAAATGTCAATTGTCAAACCTTATAGTTATTTATTTTAAACTTATACCAACTTCAACTTATTTCATAGTAAATCAGATTAATGATTACAATTGGAGATACGTAATTACAATTAAGGAACAAGTTGTCTATTGCCCTCCATAAACAATAACTGCAATAAACGATCATTACGGCAGATCGTTAGGGTAACCGCAATCTGTGACGACCCCGCTCAGTAATGTGTTGAAATTTTCTTGAACTAGCTTCGATTGCTTGTAAAATGACCATATTTTCCGTTCTGGTATATATACCGTCATTACCGTTTATGTATCATTTAACAAAACATACGAAGAGTGATAAAAATAAGGATAAATCGATATAAAATAGAATAATTAATTTTCAACGTGTTTCTATTAGAGAATAACCTAGACTACATTTACATATTTTTTGTTTATTATTATTTTTCGGGTGTTATTTACTCGAGTAACACCGCGGCAAATTGTTAGTCTCCTAATAAATAAATACTGGTAAAAATATGTAGGTCGCCCTAGAATAGGAGTGGATTAAGTTACGTCAAAAAAAAAAGAAGAATAAATTACTCCTCGACAACTTAAGTTTTTTCGACGATCAACACCAGAAAAAAAGAATAATTTATATTAAAAAAAAGCCGTTGAATGTATTTTTTGTATCCTTTAATAATTAATTTTGTAAATTTACAGCCTTACCGTCAAAATTACTTCACCTTGAATTTAATGTCAGTTTTTGTTTGCGAGATGTTGTCTTAAATTGTGTGAGCATTTTCGCTTTTGTTGTAGTTTTTTTTTTTTCATAATCATAGGTATTATTTCTTTGGTTATGATGCTTGAGCACCAATAAAAATACAAATTAAGTAGCAATTAAGAAACAGAGGCCTGATGTAGTTAAGAGTTGCAATTCTGTGTTTTGTTAAACTAGGTTAGTATTATTTTTTGAAACAATCGTCGAATTGAAAAATTTCGACTCGAACATTTTTTTTATACCCAAAGGTGGCAAACTAGGTAGAAGGCTTAAAAGAGGAAGATTAGTTAGTAATGATTTTATTGTTACGTTAAATTTTGTCACTCATACTATCACACAAACTGTGACTTAGCGCGTTTCTTAATACGGTCTATGACTTTAAGTGGCAGTGAAAACGAGAGTAAAACTCAATTTTTTTAGGTCGTCCTTTAAAATTAGGAATCGATGGTGAAAACGTCTCTGAAATTAAAAAGTTTTTCTTAAAGGTACTAATGAATATATTTTTTTGAATAGAATAAGGGAGGCAAACGAGCAGCGGGTCGCTTAACATTAAGTGAACCGACGTCCATGGACATCCGCAACACCAAAGGAACTGCAGATACGTTGCCGTCCTTTGAGGAAAGTAAAATAAATAAAGTAAATTTGTAAAAATTTCTACGGTAAAAATTTCGAAATAAAAATATAATTATCCTACGATTACGTCAAGCTAGAATAACGACATTTTGAATGTAGTGATGTTTTGCAATGTATATCTATTTCACAACAGGATATTATAATGTTCCATTCTCGGAAAAAAATATCTAGTACAGCATACAGATCACACTTTAGGAATGTGGTTATGGGTTATGTATGTGCATGTTATGTAGGTTAGTAATCATTGTAGATAATATATTAAATCCATTTTCAGCGCTATAGTACGACTGATATGTTACTAAGTGTTACTGACTTTATACACAAAATAAATATTTTGGCATTGGTATCTGCTTAAAATAAGCGAAAGGTATATATAAGACCCAGAAGCGTGAGATGAGTAAATGGAAATAATAAACATAAAACTCCTGCTCGTTACCCGGAAAGGTAGGTAGGGATTACGGATTTCTATTGTGCGCGATCCTGACACGCCTCTCTAGCTTCTCCTAAAACAATACATGTAGATATAGATATAGGCATAAATGCTCGTCGATTACGAGTATACCTCATATCGCCTTTCCTTAGAATGTCACTTATTGTATCGATATAATTTTTTTTACCAACACTGCCATTTACTTTTGCTATGTATATAGATTTGTCACTATCTCTTCATCAACATGTCCGAACTACCGATGCATAACTTTCACAATTCTAGTCAATAATTCTAAAGAAAATATACGTAATGAGAACTAGAATAACAACCAACATTGTATATATTATATTATATACAAGGAAATATTAAATAAATCAGGACACGGTATCGACGTATCTACGTCAGGGGAATGAGTAAAAAAAACCTGGTTTAATGAAGCAACTTAAAATCAATTGCTAATACCCCAAGAGTAATGATTATAAATACTTCTCATTTATGGATACTTAATGAGATGGGCTCTAAAACTTAAACCTACGACCTACCACTGTTCTCGTAATAAAATGATTGTTTATTGTTCAATCAAGCAACATATCTATCATTATTGAAGCTATTTGCTTCGCAGGTTATAATTGCATGTATTTGAAATCTCGATCGTTAAATCGTTAAGTGCCTTTAAATGTAGCAGTCTTGTAGATTCGTTAGGTGTTCGAGAATGGATTTGTTTATGTCATATGATGGCAACAATCTGGACTTTTTATTGTAAAATCCTACAATGTCTCGCGTTTGCGTTTTCTTCCCCATAATAAGATCTCAAATTGGCGCAGGCTGCAGCAGAACCCTGAATTCTGGAAAAATCAATGCAACCAATTTAACTGGAACTTATATGAACGAAACAAATTTTGTGTATTTTTATTTTTTGCTATCTCATACTGTCATATTAAATACCTTATACATAAGTATGTTCCCGAGAAGGGTTGGCATCAGGCAGGCGAAGGGCGTAAAACTATAGACAAAACCAGTAATAGTATGGACTACAGTAGAGTTCCGGATTTATGGAAGAGTAGTACATACTGTGCCGACCCTACGCAAATAGGAAAAGGACAGGGAGATGATGATGAATGAGATCTCAATTTATATATAATTTAATAATTCGACCAGCAATTCTTACTATTAATCTGTTCATTGGTAAAAAAAAATTTGTTCCGTAAAAAGAGAAAAACTACTTAACCGATTTTAAAAATGTTTTCGCCAATAGAGGGCTCTCCATAATTATTCCTTTTCTATTATATTTAATTTTGCATCGATCCGAGCAAAGCTGTAGCAAGTTTCTAGTAATCTTTTAATACGTGAAGCGAAAACTTTGGAAAAACTTACAAAAACATTGTGCCTATGGCGGTATATGAGATTTGGCATATTAAGTTCAATTTCATGTCATATGTGTACATATACACTAGTTTGGATAAAATTGCAGCTTACGTTTATTTTTAACGACAGCGCCATCTAGTGATGATAAGTTTATAATGTTATAAAGTAAAAATAATTTAGTCGCATTTTCTAAAAACAAATGTATGTATAAAATAATTTATATTTTAAAACTTATGTGCTTCCTCCAATTAATAATTATTTCGACCACTGCACAATCACTAGTAGGTATGTAATAAAAATAAGAAAAAAAAAACACGATCCACGTGTGGACTAATTGAAATTAAGACATTTGTAGTTCATAAAATGCAATACGTTATTAATTTAATTCTTTTTAATTGCTCCAAATTTTTGTCAACATCTTGAACTAATTTATACACAGAAAACAATTATTTGTTACCTATATTGAGCATTATAATTTACACATTAATATCTTTTAAGTTTTCTTTAACAAAAATAAAATCCATTTCAAATTGATAAAATTTTATTTACAAGTCATTAAGTCATTTATAGCCACGACCCACTTGTGAATAAAATGTCCCCTTACCAATAAAAAAATTGAAATCAAATTATAAATGACGAAGATCTGTGATAATAAACATAAACAAAAATTAAAAACCTTTTTTGAACGGTATCATAACGGTATGTCCTATCTTGAAACTGTCTTTATATAATATATAAGTACAGAATATATAATATGTGCGCGAAAAACATTAACCTCCATCTGGGTCAGTCGGAAAAGAAAACTAAGTCAGTTTAACCACACGCAAAGAAAATTACTGGAACATCTACAAATTAATATGTTCAAACGTTTGAGCTATTGTTCATTCTCTTAAAAATCTTTTCCATAAAGGTCGTATGGACATTTTAAGCTTCGTTCTTGAGCAATTGTCTGTTTTTATGACTTCATATTTTTTGCCATCAGCCTCATGCTTGTTTATGTACGAACTGTCTGTCCGCATACAGACATCATTGTTAGAATGTTATTATCTGGTTTTCGGACGGATTAAATATTCCGGATGAGCCTCTTTAAATTGATGCTTAATTTAGGATTGTTAACAACTGTAGTATACTCGTAAGACGTTGTATATAATTTGTATGCTTCTATGAAATTACTTATGTTATTTTATAGTAGCAGCTACCTTGTTACATCGCCACGTATTTTATTACTATTTGCTGACACGTATTTTGTGTGGACTTGAAAATTTTTTGTACAATAATTCTTTAACGACGATAAATTTTACGGACAAAATTAGTTACGCGAAAACGGATAACGATTCTTAAAACGACTTAATTCTTGCGACTCCTGTTGCTAAGTAATATCACAATACAATTCTATTAGAGATCCTGGTATCCTCACGCCCTTAACCCTCTGGGTTGGTAGAGTTTTCCGTTTCAGTAGAGAGAAGTTAACCGATGTAAATCATTGTAATTTACCTCTCACATTCGTAGCTGTATGTTAAAAATGGGAAATTTCAGATACGGCGTGTGCACAGATTTCGTTGCATCAGAAATTTCACTCCCTTCTTTTTCTCCAAAGATTCTAAAGAAGTATATATACATTTTATATTACACTACTCATATATTATAAATTGTAATGACGCGGTAAACGAGGGACAGAATCATAAAAACAGTAAATTCATAATATCGGCTAATAAGAGAGTTTTATTTTTATTTAAATAAGTGCTTATCAATCACTCTAATTATTTACTTATCGAACAATTAGTTTTTTCGTCATTCATTGTTCTCAAAGTCAATCTACATTTCATTTGTTCATTCCATTTAACTGCTGCGAGCACCACGCTATCTGCATGGTAATGTCATCGGATTTAAACGATTTATTTGTATGGAATTACGGTCTGACAGTTAATTGATGACCATTCGTTGCTATTGATTGTCAGAGGTATGAAATAAAAATCCTATTACGTAAGCTGAGATATATTTATGAGACAGTGGCTATAGAGTTTTGTCTGCTACCTGAAGTGTAGTAACCGTTAAAAATCAGAGTTTATTTTTTATTTATTCCGTCCTTTTCATTCCATTTGTTCCATCTAAAGTATCGTTAAAAGTAACGATTGAAGAAAAAGAGAGAAAGTGAGATAATGAACATTTTTTTTTTATATAGACTAAGGGAGGCAAACGAGCAGCGGGTCGCCTAACATTAAGTGAACCGACGCCCATGGACATCCGCAACACCAGAGGAA
>DWLR01004097.1:0-12540 GCA_018246295.1 Papilio alexanor hazarajatica
TTGCAGATCGTATATAAAATATAACATGGTACTTCAAGTTTATTCTACGTGTAAAGTGAAACTGAATCGGTAAATATTTTAAGCGAAAAACTCAAAACAGCTTTTTGGTATACGGTTTTTGTCTTAAGGCTGCAATAAATTCCTTTTATCTGCTTTGTATGTTAAGTAAAGTTTTGAAACACGCCTTTGACTGTACTTTCTGCAGTTTTTCTCGTAAAATTTATGGTAAAATAGTAGTAAAGAAAGTCAACTTTCAGTTAAGCCAAGACAATTTCAGGCGGATTGCTGAAATTATACAGATGAGTTTCAAATGTATATCAGTTCACCCGATCGAACTAACCAAAACACTTAATAAGTGACATAATAATTGGACTACGTATATAGGAAAAAAGAAATGAGTAGATTATGAAAGATGTATTTTTATTTCACAGAAATATTGTACATTTTTGAGATTTATACGTCTATGTAGCTTCGTTTATATTTTTCATTAACAAGCAAAATGAAAAAAGCAAGAAAACATGCAATTAATAGTACTAGTTTCTCTAGGGAAATTAAAAAAAAATATTAACCCCCAAAAGTTTCGCGATACTTATCGTTTTTGAATATGATGATGTTTCTTAACTTTTACAGCTTTTTAAAATATTTTTTTTTTATAATTACACCACTCTGATGTAATAAAAAGAAGAAAGGAAATATTACCAATGTTAATCGAATTCTCGTCGCGCAAAACACGACTCGATCGACACTCGAGGGAGAGTCAATAGTTTTTCTGCGCCCACCGCGTATGTCAAGAGGCTGTTAGATCTAGATCAAATTCGAGTTATCCATATTTTTTGCAGATAAAAGTTAGGGCTGTGTTATTTGATTAGTATATGAAAGTCCTAATGTTTAAACTAGTAACCTGGACAAAAGAAAACCTATTTATTTTTTGTGATTTAAATTTTCTTGCTAGGCTTTTTGTAGGAAAGGGAAAGGGAAAAGTGAGGAGTAAGGAATGGAAAGAGAATTTGGTTTAAAAATCCCATAACCCAGAGGGGCAGCCAGGCAGTATGGATTTAGGATTTTATGGATCCTTGTACATCTATTTCTATATCGTTGGTTACAGATACTTCATTTATCACCTATCTTTAGGATGTCATTAATTTGATCGATGTAAATAAGTTTTAATTCCTCTATTTACAAAAAAAAAACAATACTCAGTACAAAAATCAGAAACATATTCTTTACGCCAAAATTCTGTTAGTTTATGGTTATTTTCTGTTCGCGGTCTGTCTTGCATTAGAAGTAGCTACTTTCACTGTCAAAATACTTTTAAAATCGTAACAATAGATAATAATAAATATTATTATAATAGATTATTGACAACCCTAACCCTATTTCCCGCGCCGATCGACTCCGAAAAACACAACTTCGAACGACAAAACTTTGCGGATTTTGTTTTTTTTTGCCAACCCTAATCATTACTTTGCTTGCTGTTGTCGACAGCCCTGTACATCATTAAAAAAAAGGTTATGATTGATCGTGAAACGTTTTTACCTTTACAAGGTTTACCTTTTAGCAGCGTGAAAAAACTGTCGATTTATTGAAATGATAATCACAACTTGAAATGATTGGATAAGTTTACACATTTTTTTTATGATTTTCTGGATGGATTTTTGGTAGGTTTTTATTGTCTAGATGTTAGTTTTATGTTCTAATTGGACGAAGGATTAAATACTGAGACAAAAATATTTGTACACCACCACCACCACCACCAACTCAGCCTATGATCGTCCACTGCTGGACATAGGCCTCCCCATTTGACTGCATTTGTACACATTTAAGATTATTTCAAACTTTGCTTCTTTAACATTATAACGCAAGCTAAAATATAGGTCAACTGAATTCTTTTCCTCGGTATCTGTTGAAAATGTTTACAAGCCGTTTTCCTGTAATACACATGACGGATGTTAAGTAGTCAAACTGAAACTGTTTTAAGGTGCGCCGAGCTCCATATCTCTGCGGTGTTTTTCGTAAACAGTTTTTGTATAATTGGGAGAGGATTTTATATTCTGTACATGATTTACAAACAAGACTAAGACGCACAGCCGCGTTGTGGAATGATCTGTCCCCAGCGGCATTTCGAAACCGAAACGACTTAGGGGCCTTCAAAAAGAGAGTGTACTTCCTCCTTAAAGGCCGGCAACGCATTTGCAGTTCCTCTGGTGTTGCGGATGTCCATGGGAGTCGGTTCACTTAATGTTAGGCGACCCGCTGCTCGTTTGCGTCCGTTTTTCTATAAAAATGACTTTATATGACGCTTCATAAACGTTCTTGATTTTTATTATAAAACTAAATTCGCACCGAGATACTTTGCGCACTTTTTCAAGTGTACACAAATGTACTTAGGGTACGTTTTAATACAAAAATATAAATTCAAGGACATTAAACGAATCCACGGGTAAAAACCAGCAAGTAAATAAATAAAAAAAATATATAAGTAAATTAAAGCAATATGTCGCAAAATTAAACGAACAAAACTATTTTAAGATCATTCCATTTTTGTTACACTACTTTTAAATCTGTAGGAACAGATGTTCAAGTGCCGTGTTACCGTTCGTTTCAACAATTTCATTTAGGGCAATGCAAAACGTTTGTTCGTGTATAAATGTCTTAATTTATCTTTTTACTAAAGACACTACGGTGTTTTTCTTTACTAAGTCCTTGTATTTAATCCTACAACATTGAAAGCAATAATATTAACTAATTTGATTATATCTCTCTTCATTCAATCCTTCAAGACGCTCGAACCGCCGAAGCCTAGATTTTACAATTCTAGTCACAACATCCCCTTTTAAGCCACACGTTTCTTTATTACGCTATTTCTAATCCTATAATTCAGTCAAGCCTAGCATACTTTTCGAGGATTGCATCTCAAGGGCAATTTTTTCTGCTAACATAAATTTCCTCCCAAACCCACCACCGTGGAATAAAGTACTCAACTATTGAAATAAACGTATCAGCGAAATGCATTTCTGACTGTTTCAATTGATAATTGACACTAGATGGCGCAATATTGCACCCGACCGCGATGTAATATACGCTAAAAGCGAGCGGCCTGCGGTCAGTCCTGTTTAAGCGACATTCTATACTGCATCTAACGGTTACTGTAACGAATTTAACACATCCTATTACGAAATGGACTAATTATTTAGTTTCAACCTCACCATATAATGTAATGGACAAAAACACATTGTCCATACAGGAGATTATCTTACTCTTATTAATGAAATTAAACTTTTGAAAATAGAATTTAAAAACTAAATGCTTTCACTAATCAAATGATCAAATCGTGTTCGTATTTTAAATGAAAACTATTGAATCTTTATGAAACTGGCAAATAAATTCATATCGATGTGGGTGAAACGACGATAACAAATTTTGTAGTTCCTAATTATAATCGATTTCGATCACAATCTCTAAACAAATAAAAATGTAATTACAAAATATTTACTTTATAACTGACTTCAAAAAAGAAGGAGAGTTTGAGACCCTTTCGGTTGTAAGTTTTTTTTAAGTTAGTTGTTACCCCAGAACTTCGGTATTTATGAACAGAATTCATTAATTTCCCATTTAAATTTCAAAGATACACCGAAAATTGACATATTGGTAACTTGTAATAAGACATACCGACGCTATAAATGACCTATAAATATAACTAGGTGTTGCCCGCCACTTCGCACACGTTCGTTTTTTATTTTCCTCGCTGTAATTGTTTGTAATTTGATTCCGCGTGTATTAATTTCGATTTTGAAAAACATGCATCAAAAAGCTGGTATACATAAAAAAGGAAAGATTTATACTAATTTGAAGTCAGTGTTGTGTTTTTTAAAAACGTAAAAAAAATATTGTGTTCGTAAATTGTTCATTCATTACCTTAAATTACAGATGGCTTTGTAGACGTCTATGTTAACCTTCTTCCCTATAATTTAGCGGCCTCGAAGGCAGTTGCCAATTTGGCTTAGGCGGAAACCTATTACATATGTTTTAAACTTATATAAATCTTTCATATTCATTCGTAAATTCACGGAAGAAACTAATACTTGCAAAGTGAAATGTAAATTTTATAATTTTTCAAACAGGAAATCACTTCCTTTTTCTTTTTATCTTCTTCCAGCCGTTTTTCTTTTTCATTTAACCTTTTCCTTATTTTTATCACTAGTGTGAAAGATACGAGTAGTTATATATATACATATATATCATTGGCTCTTTCTTATATGACGTAGAAACTATTTTGTTGACATTTTCTTTTTCTTATCTTTCTTGTTTAAATATATCATCGAAATATTCATGGTTTTCTTTTTTTTTAAAAAGATTGAAAATAAAAATAAAAACTTCAACAGGGTG
Source organism: Papilio alexanor hazarajatica (assembly GCA_018246295.1). Taxonomy (NCBI): domain Eukaryota; kingdom Metazoa; phylum Arthropoda; class Insecta; order Lepidoptera; family Papilionidae; genus Papilio; species Papilio alexanor. Next base: position 4,387 of record DWLR01004097.1, read on the forward strand.
ACTCGCAATCAACAAGAGAAAAATCAACATCTATCAATAGTCTTTCAAATTCAGAACAATTTAAAAGTCAAAAGAACACCGCCTTATACAATATAATCAGAGATCAACGAACGGTCGAGACAGGCTTTTATTTATTCTTGTATATCTTTTTAAGCCAGTTGATTTCAGTTTACTTTTATCCAGTTTGATTACGATGTCACGTGTTACAACTTTACTGGGATAGAGAGAGAGAGAAAGTCCTATCTAAATATTTTAGGTCTCTAAGTATATGATTTTCAAAATTGATTTCACAGAGGAAATGAAAGGATTAAGAGTACGAAAGTCAAATTTAGTTTCTCTATTATTATTAACAAAGTGGTCTCAAAATTAAATTACATATAGTTTTGTTAGTATGATGATGGAATCGAAAAAAAAAAAATGATTTTAAATATATATGTTATTAAACATCACTTCAGCCAGAAAAGTCTAAAATGTATAGAAGTGGCATAAGCTTTCAAAATGTTACATGGTCAATTCTATACATTTTGATATTATCTACTGATTTCGATATTGTTAATCGAATATTATAGTTAAATTTCCTAGGTTCTCTGCTTTTAAACTTCGTTTAGTCAACGTTTTGTAACATGACACGATTGGTAAGAAAAATGTCGAAGTTGCTAAACCATTGCGAGACATTTGAATTAGTTTGATAGATTGAGAGGGCAAAACTAACGCATGTGCTGTAGCTTTGCACCGCATGCAAGTATTTACAGTAGTACTTATTTAATAATAACGATACATAGTCTATACTAAAATACAAATAATGTTTTGATGTGAGTTGGTATAGCAAAGAGATAAAAATAAACACTATCAAGTATTTATTTGACGCAAATATAGGCGCGGGAATCAATCATAATTATATTGTTGTAAACAAATAATATTTCAGTCAACTGTACATTGTAGAATTTAAAAGGATATTTAAAAGTAAAAGTTAGAGCCACCGTTTTCGATGCTCTGTACTTGCGCTATGCTCTGTTGTCTAATGACACAAATCATTGTCTATGGTCAATCAAAAAAGATACACCGCTGTAGAGTGACGAGTCGTGCGTGCAAAAAATTGTATTATAACTCAGCGAACTTACTTTACTAAGCTGTGATCAAATAAAAAGAAGGTTACATCGACTGCACATGCACAGTGACTGTCATTTGGTACAACTTAGTGCCCTTTTATTATACACATTCAATAGTAACGTTCAATCTATTTTTTCCTACGTTCAATCGTTCAATCTAACAGTGTTGTTTTGTTTGACAGGTGAGGTATTTCATTTTCTATCTTAGAAATAAGATTTATAAAGTTATCGAATGACAACAATACAAATCATAGTAAAACTCAGCGTCGCGACCCTTGTCAATAACAAATCAGATGTCCAAACGTACAGACGCCGAGGGTTATTAATTTTTAATATTTCTCTTTGGGCTGTAGATAAATTTATGTTACCATCGATTGTTAACCTCGGTTTATAATATGACTAGGCATATTATAAACTGTCAACAAGTTGTAACTGAACGAAACATTGATGTTTTAACCTGAAACGTTTCGCATATTATGTAAGAAGGGAGTATAGATATCAATATTTGTATACAAGCAACATTTTCTAATATACAACTATATTATTCAATTTTTTATAGCGTCGTGTTAACCGCAAAATTACGTTGCGAAGTTTTTCTGAAGAGACAAATAAAGTTGCTTAGCCGCGTAGGTAGTTAGCTGCTAAGTATCTGCACGTACATACAATACTTATCATCAAATAAATGTGGTCTTGATAATTTAGTAGATGTAGGCAGAAATTTCAGTCTTTATTATAGACTAGCTGTCTAACGTTATAACAATAAATAAGGAGCGAGACGCGTGGTGCGCGGGGCAAAGACGCCGCCTACAGCCGCCGGCCACTCCACTAACTAGCCCTTAAGATGCGACCCCGATGTACAAATTACTTTCTTATATAATTTTCAATAACTGTAAATAAGTTTGCAAATAAAACGTTGCAAATTTACCAGCGTTTTACTTATCACTAGCGACCCATTTCGCTCAGGTAGAGAAACAAATATATAATTTTCTTGTTTATCTATGCAAGTGAAGCTGGGGTACATTACTAGTAATACTAAAAAGGCAAGATTAGTTTTATTTTAATGGGAAACTGAATAAATCGATTTTGATAGACATTCACCATCAGAAAGATATATTACTGAAAAGAACCATAGGCTATATTTTTTCACTTCTCAACTGTGAATATTAAAATACAGTTCAAAAAAGTTCTTACACAAATTATATTCAATAAATTAAATTCGTTTGTATAGTTCAAACAAAACTCCAATAAAACTAAAGATTGAATATTCATGAATTAAAAAAAAAACTTCGAGCAAAGGATAAGCTTTGTAACATTACAGATATTAATTAGATAAAATTTATTCATTTCGAAGATTATCGGCCTGTGATTAAACTGAAAAGCTTTAATTAAATATGTCCTCTTATTAAATATAAGTTCAGTGGCTGTCTGGTTAAGTTTAAAGCTTTTATTTGTATGTATAAAATGTAACTTACATACAAACAACATGACAAAAGGGTCCTAGGTCCTAAAAAACGAGTCTTGAGCTAGAAATAATCCATCATATTTTTTACATAGGCTTCCCCCATTGATCTTATCATTGGGGGGAAAATGCGTCGAAATGTATTGGCAGACGGATTGGCGATCGCAGTATGTTCCACCGTACTGAGAAAAGTACGCTACTGCCCGTACTGCGGTCTTTACATCCAGACATACAAACAGACATGTTCATGCACACAAATGCTTTTCCTGGGTGGGAATCGAACCCACGACCTGCGGCGCGATAGACTTAACACTACGCGTCCAATTTCAAATTTTCAGTTCAGTCTATAATGATAGTATGATATTGTGATAAATTTTAAGTACGTTATTTTACATGGCTACTATACATTTTTGTTCCATACCCCGATGAAACAAAGGTTAGTTTTAAGACCTGTTATTAAACAAACTCACATGTTAAAAGTGGCTATCTGTTACAAAAACCTGTATAAAACTTTTTTATTTTTATACACGACTTATACGATATTACCTTTTCTTATTCTGACATGTCATGAATTTCTCATCCGCTCTAGGCTACCAAGCGAAGTAATCCACCGCCCTGCCGCAGCTCAAATTCTTAGCTTTTTATCCGCAAACATTAGCTTCGTTCTTACCTCGCAAGGCTCAAGTTGAAATAAAAAAAAGTCACCACGTATAAATAAATAACATTATGTAAATAAAAATAATCCTATCCCCACTGTGATACAATTAAAATAAAGTATAGTTACGACTGTTGGCTTATCAGCAATATTTTCTAGCATTAAATATGATTGATGCACCATTATTATCGTTATATTATTTTAAGACGATCTTTTGCTCTTATCTTCTTATTTTTACTTAAATTTCCTTACTAGTAGACTGTTACATAAAGTAACAATCCACTTGTAGGAAGACGATCATCATCGGGCTACAGGCCTCAGTAACTAATCGTAATCTTCGTATCGTAATCAAATCATCGGCCTATATTGTTGGGATTACCTACGCTGCGTCGCCCTGTGGCCAACGTTCTAAACCCAATAGCCCCATCTGCTATCCGTTGTATGTATGTGCAGTATGTCTGTTCCATTGCTACTTAATTTTAGCAACCCTACGTGGAATTTCGTTTACGTTAGAAAGGTATTACAGTTTTAGACGGATGAAATTCATCATAACATCTATACTTTTTATGTAGTCAAACTACCGAATCCCTGAATTACACTGCTATGTACTCGTATGTATACTTGACAGTGGGATACATTTTTCTTTTCGAGTAATGTTTTAATAATTTCACATCACGGTCGTAGCAAAAATATGGGTTACGATGTTGTGGAAACGGCTTTATTTTATACTAGCAAATGCCAGCGACTTCGTTCGCGTAACGCTCATAAGCTACATACAAAAATATCTTTATGTTACGTAGCTGTTCATTCAATAACTGGAAAGGTCAATTGATCAACTTACACAAATTAACGTTTATTACCCGATTGAAAGGAAGATGATGTTTGGTATTAATATACGAGTATTCATGTCCGTTAAATTGTGATCTCTTGGAGCCAAAATGGCTGAACCGATCTTGGAGAATGAGGTATTATTTGAATCATGTTTTTCCCTGGAATATCATTAGTCAGTCGGTCAGTCATATATTAATATAAAATATTTACAGTAATTATGTCAGCAATTAAACATATCTAATATGACAGGTCTAACAGTTTCTTATGTCATGTATTTGTATACATGACATAAGAAACTGTTAGACCTGTTATCGTCTAGCTATGATACTGACGTATCAAGTGATATAAGTGGTACCCATACTGTCGTTCTTCGCTTGCCTTAGCAGAAAAATCGTACTCCATACTTTGGTGGCTTAACTGACATGTAATGAAATTCTCGTCAGCGTGGCTTGTCTCCGTCGAGCCAATATTTTCTTTTCCTAACGCTTCCCTCAAATTTTTAAGCGATTACAGACTTGCCGATCTATAGTACGAATTTGTTCGTCTTTTTTACGTTACTATTAAACATTTGGTCTATAGATCGAGATAAGAAGAACGAAGTAAGTGGTTTTTCTAAACGACAGCTAATCCATGCGCAAAAAGAAACAAAAATGACAAGGGACTGAATTTTATGGTATTTATTGATGGTGGGCTAAGCAGCGCATGTTTATTGACAGTGGATGATATTTAAATGTGTTAAAATATAAATTTACTAATGTTGATTATTATTTCAAAACTTACTAATTGTAGTAAGTTTTGAAACTAGAAAAGCATTGTCTTTTAACGTTTAACAAAAACAAAACCGACTTCAAATTTATAGCAAAATTAAATAATCTTTAAGGGTAAGAAATAGAACGAGCTTCATCTATTGTACATGATAATGTACCTAACCTATCGGTTGCCATGGTAATCACAATAGCAACTTTTTGACACATGGTATCTGTTATCGAAATTAATTTTAAATTTTTGGTATATCTTCAAAACCCAAGGTCCACTGACATTCAAGATTAAATGGGATCACCTTGCGAACAGTCACCTTTCCAACAAAAGAAACATTTCTGATATCGTTTACAAAATCTGCGGTAGCAAACATACAAAAAAAAAGTGAAAAAAAAACAAGCAAATAGAGAACTTGCTGTTTTAGTCGGTTAAAAAAAAGAGTGAGCTGAGATTTTGTTTGTACTGGCCACCCTATTAAAAAAGCAATACCTTGAGAGCATTCGTTTTGTAAATTACTGTTTCAGACAAATTAAATTACACTTGTTTATTCAGCTCCCGCTAAATATGTGGGAATACCAAATTGCGGTCGCGGATTTAATGACCGTGGCTACGGAAGTTTAAAACACACGGCAAATGCGACCGCGTGTTTATGTTGAAAAACAAGTTGTTGGTGTAGTCATAGATTGTTGCAAACTTCTTGAACGTTAGGTGTAGTGTTTATGGATAGTCTGCGCATTGTACTTAACATCCAATAAAATATAAACTGAAATTTTGGAGCAGGAAAAATTATTTATTCCAAGATTCTATGAAACGAGACCTTCGTTCTGTGCAGTCAAGGTTATTTGTTCAATAAGTTTGCACCCAAGTGTACAACAGTACACTTGGGTGCAAACTTATTGAACAAATGCAAATTAACAAATTTGCATTTAGTTCTAAGAGTACAAATGCTAGTTGGTAACACTTTCAATAGTCGTCCACTGCTGGACGTAGGCCTCGCTCGATGATTGATACAAACCACTCTACACATATGCTACAATTTGAATGTGATTTTTTTTAAAACAAGATGGTGTTAAACGAACAAGCGGTTACCTAAGTGACTGCTGTCTATAGGCATCTGCAACAATCAATCGCGAGATGAAGATGCGTTGCCTACCCTGACAGAGAAGGGGAAAACAGAAAAATGAACATTACCTTCTCCTATTTATCCCCATCCCTGTCAAATCTTCCTTATCTTCGCATCCTTTCCTCATTAGAAAAGGGTGGGAAAACAAAGAGGACTAAAATTAGGCCTCCGGCACCTCACTAATCGAACGAAACGCTGAATACTTCTACTTTCCACCTGTCTTCTGTGAGGTCGTGGTAATTTCACCGGTCGAGTTGGACATTCGTGCAACAGATGTTGTTGTTGCGGTCTCTACCACTGTTAGATATTCTTTCGGATTCTTGTTTCGAAAGTGGATTCCTATATCTAGGAAGATTATTGAAGTACATAGATAGTATGTAAATATACTAAATGATACCTCAGTCAGTGTTAGGTTTTGAACCGCTTTTGTTCTTTTCATTCGGTATAATTTGTAAATTTTATTTACACCAAATAAATATAATCGGTGTTGAAATGAAATAAGTAAAAAAAGCGATACGTATACGAGAGTGAAAATACCACGGAGCGATTTAATTCCAATTAGTAAAGGGGAATTCCCTCCGGTGGAGAGATATTCACGCATCGACGAGCCCAACTTTTTACAATCGGAAAGCTCGAGATAGTTTTAATTGGAATATCGAAGGGATTAATCATTACACGACCATTTTTTTATTTGTTTATGGTAAGATTTTTCATTATGTCTAATTTAATTCCTTTTTAAGACTAATTTTCTAAATTTTTTTGTCCGACTGACTAGAGGAGAATTATAAATTATATATTGGTATACATGTATATCTATTTTTGTGTATGTTCGTTACATTGTTACTTCCTAGAGCCTAAATGGCCGGATCATTTTAGAGGATTGAGTTCTCATTCAATTTGTATTCATAATTCGTTAGTCGGGCTTATTGATTTTTTAAATTAATAACTGTTTTTGCTCTCAAACATACTAACTAATACCCACCAATTTAAATATATTTTGCGTGACGAGCTAACGGATCACATGATAGTCTGTGACCACCACTATTCTCTAAAATATATGTAATATAAATATTTCCATTAATCAGAGGAGTTAGGAATACGTTGGAAGCCTGGATGGTCGAAAAGTAAATAAGGGGTAAAACCTACTATAAATTCTTCTAACCACACTACTATTAATAATAATATTTCATGCGGGTATTTTGTGCGATCCTTCATTGTTTTAGTATCTTATTCAATCAACAGCTTTTGAGCAGTTGTGTGGAAGAAATCGACACCAGTTTTGTCACTATAACATATTTTAGCTTTGACCTATAAATAGCTTTTAGCTCAGGTTAACTCGCACTTAGTAACGCTCATGAAATTCAAATAGATACAGGAGCGGAATTCGCATTTCAAATCTGCCAGGATTACCGGTCCGTTGCCACAGTCCGACTAATCCGTCGGGATTCTTATTTGGGATTCAAATGTCCCTTGCCTTTCACAACTACGTTCCTGTCAAATACCATTAAAGTTTGCATAAACGTAACAAGTTAACAGAAATGTTTTAAGAGCTTTACAATTTTTATGCTTAATACTTCTACAGGCGCGTCATAGAAAAAAAATGCGAATGAAATTTCTGATGCTATGAAATGCGCGCACACAACAACAAGTAACAAATTTCACAGGATGAACATAGCTGCAAATATGAGCGGAAATGACGGTACATTGCCTAACTTCTCTCCTAACAGGTTCAAACTACCAACGTAGTAGTAGGGTAGAGACCGAAGTGTCTGTATTACGCTTTTAATTGTGTTTGTATTCGTTTGAAATTAAAATAAAAAATTAATATAATACAAATGTCTCCTACTGCGGGTACAGGTTTATTTCTCAGGCTCCACGTGTCCTCTATTTTATTTAAACTGGTATAGTAAAGCTGAAGGCTTACTTTGCACTAGCAAATTTCAGGACTTCACATCCCAATTATGTAGCTTTTTTATATAGAAGAAGGGGACAAACGAGCAACTAGTCGCCCAAAAGAGCGATCAAAGTAGCTGAGTAAACAGGAAAAGAACGCTAAGCAAGGAGGACATCTCCACCACCTACCACCTCAGCCTATGATCGTCCACTGCTGGACATAGGCCTCCCCCATTGATAACATCTATGGGCGGGTTGGCGATCGCAGTATGTTCCACCGTACTAAGAAAAGGACGCTGCTGCCCGTCCTCCGGTGGTCTTTACA
>DWLR01004098.1:0-12539 GCA_018246295.1 Papilio alexanor hazarajatica
AAATATGGTATACATTTCGCGATTTTTGTTGTCCGGAAATATAGTATAAATTAACTAGCAAACTCGTTACTGAACGTTTATTTTCAGTCCTTATTAAATCAAAAGAGAGTGCAGTTTTAGTCAACCTGTCATTCAGTACTCGTATCAATAGGCACCGAATGATTTTTTAATACTCTTATAATTTCTGTGGTTTAAACAAAACTTCTGTAATCCGGTCGCAGCGTCACCTAACCTAGATTGTGAAATCTAAGTCATGCAAATTTCAACAAACATAAACATTTAAAATAATTATATTTATAAAGATTCATTGAGGGTATTTATCTGATACAAAAAAGAAAGATTTTGTATCGTCTATAAATTCGTAAAGCCCAATTCGAAGAAATTATAATAAATTATTCATTGCGCCCAGACTTTTGTTAGAAAGGACATTTCCCAGAGCAATCGCCTAAATGTAATTGAGTTAAGAGACTATCAAAATTAAAAACAAAAAACATTTCAGCTCGAAACTGCTTCATAGTGGTTTATCGCTCCAAACTATTGCTCCCTTAACTCCTCATTGATCTGACTGGATTCCATATAAAGTTTTTCGCATTTTTTGATATTTCATTTGAATTCATATTGTTTTATATTTGAGATCAATGAGATCTTATACAATCGAGTGACTTCTGCGTTTTTCCGAAGAAGTATACTGGTTTAATAAAATTTTGATTTTTTAGTATATCGTAAGCTTATTGGTATAAAAAGATCAATAAGTATTTTAGACTTCCCACAAAATAATATGCAAGGTGAGCTTATATGATGAAGGAGTAATTGCATAAACAGCATTATGCAAATCATATGTGACGTTGCTTATGCAAAACCCCGACGCTTTAAGCTTTTTATGTTAAAAACTTCAAGTATTATCTTAAGACTCTCCAAACTTTTAAGTTAAACTTAGGATTATGGACGGCAAAGTGACGAAATGGTAGGAGACGCTCAAGCAAAAAACACTTTATCAGGGCCCTATTCTTTGCCATTTTAATGATTTAATCAATTAGTATGCACCTGCTGTTTAATAAAAGGCCAAATTAACAATTGTAAACTAAATATATTTGCAGAATTGAGGGGGCAGATTAGAGAAATCATAAAAGTTAAAATGTCCTACGTGATAATATATATTTGTTGCAGAAAACAACCCGCAGCTGGATAGAGAGCACGTTCCAGAAGCGAGAGTGCAAATACTTCGTGCCTAGCGCCAAGGACGAGCATGTGTGAGTATAGCTTTATATATGTATGTAGGACTAACAACATGTGAACACATCTACTTCATAAAGAATACCTGTAATTCATGATAGTGTTCTACATGTCGGATTATTAACCTGTATTCGTCTTTAATGAAACAGCAGCTTCTACTATTGACTCTACCATTGGTTTTATTATTGTATAGCATGTTAAATTTTACTACTATGATTTGTTTTTTTAAAATGCATGTGTGAGTAGCAGTTGCTGTTCGATACAAGTTATACATTTTAAAAAGTTGTATTAGTTTCGTATGTATCTATTAAAATGAATTTTGTAATGTTATTTTCCCTTACTTGGAAACAAACGTCTTCTGATTGACTTCAAGGATCCATGATAAGAAGTTTATGATAACTTTGTTCTAATATTAACCGGATCATCAAGATATGTACCTAATTATACCCGATTGACAAGCAGATGACAATTTTTTTTCATGTTTATAATTTATATACTACTACTGCTTGAAATTTTTTGAAGAATGAGGTGTCATTCAATTTGTATTCCTCTCCGGAGTGTCATGGGATGCAGTCGATCTTATTGATTTTTCAAATTAATTACTAAATTATTAAACGTACACTAGAAAGATAACATTTGTAGGTAGGTACGTAGTATATATGACTGACCGGTTGGCGCGAATGGTAAGATACTTGCCTTTCACGCTGGTCGTGGCTTCGATTCCCACCCAGGGCAAACTTTTGTAAACATGCCTGTTTGTCTTGTGTCTGGATGTAAAGACCACCGGAGAACGGGCAGCAGCGTCCTTTTATTAGTAAGATGGAACATACTGCAATCGCCAACCCGCCTGCCAAGCGTGGCGATTATGGCACATTTTCCACAATGATACGATCTATGAAGGAGGCCTATGTCCAGCAGTTGGATGAACATAGGCTGAGATGAATGGAGATGATCATAAACCCTGAATGAACTTAGGAAACCTACTTCCCATGCTTTTAACATAATCGTATCACAATTGTTGACTTGGTACCATATATGTATCATAATATGACAACTAATCACAGAAAAAATGCTTTCTTTCTAAGATGTGTTGGCTCAGTTAAAAGGTTAGTTGACTCTCTTGGTTTGTTTTAAAAAATACTAGTGCTAACAGAATAATTTTTTATAAAATTATATGTGAAAATATTTTAATGGAATATATATGATAAGTTGTTATTTTTTCTTTTTTTGTAAATCTGATTCCCTAATAAATTGAAAAAAAAAAGAATAATTAATAATTAGTGGTGCGCCATTGTGGCTCCATTAAATAGTGAAAGCGGAGTCTGCAAGTATTTTTTCATTCCGTCAGATTCTTCTATACTAATACGAAAAGAAAAAATGAAAAGTTTTTTCTTTTTTGTTTGAACGCGCTAATCTCAGAACTTACCAATCGGATTCGAAAAATTGTTTTTGCAAATTGCAGCCCAATTATTGAGGATGATTATAGGATATTTAAAATTACGCTACGATCTTTAGAAGCCGCACAGAATGAGCGACGTGTTCCCCGAGCGAGTAAAACCGCGTAAATCTATACCTACTTGAATTTTTAAAATAGCTTATGATTAACAGATTGTCGTTATGTTAATACAAGCATGCTAAAATAACAACAGATTTAGTAATAGAACTTTATGCGATACACATAAATCACTTATCGCGCTTTCCGCATGAATCGTCGGAAACTGCCAACGTTATTACTGCTACTAAATTACATAGAGGAGAGAAACTAAAGGGATATAAACTATCACTGCATAACATTAAGATTAAATATCAATTAGCGATTCATTAACCGATTCATGAAATACAGGAAAAAGACCAAAAATGGACCAATGTACAAGTTTTATTTAGACATTTAAGATATGTTTTTATTGATGTGTTAATATTTTTCGTGGGTTTATGTATGTATTTATGTCCATACATTGTGACCTCCTGTAGCCTACGGCTTAAGCTTGACCAATTTTGAAGAGTGAGGTGTCATTCAATTCGTATACTTCACGGACGGCCATGGGGATCATATACGGGTTTATTGTTTTTTTTTTTCATTAACTAATTACTTGTTATATACATCATCATCGAAAACCAAAAGACAACAACGACGAATTATACCTCCCACAAAGTTCAATCCTTGCCGGCTCAATTCAGTACACTTTTGTAACGTTGACAAGATTGTTACCATCTCTACCCATTGCTACAAATTTAGTAATTCCAATTCAATTTTATATTCATAGTATGTCATTAATTGTACTGCGACGTTGCACTGAGAATATTTACCGATGAAGACTGAGATCGCTGCTACTGAGTTAACGTCTGAATTATTTATAAGACGACATCGTTGACTCTAAAGTGCAACAACAAACAAATACGATTTGTCTTTGAGTTGAAGCCAATATTTACGTTATTTAACTTACAATGTCTAATGAACGTAATAGATATGTCAAAGATATAGTAATAAGAGTTGGTATGATGTACACCGTAGCCTATGCACCATTTTGCTAGAACAATATATCACAGTTGATGTGACGACACGTGAATTATATATAATGAACTATAGACAATATGGTAACCACAGTACAGTAATCCCCCCTATAACGCGTTACCCTTACAACGCGTTTTCATATTACGCTATTTCAATACCCCGTATAACAAGGGCATTCCCCTGTACTGTGAAATTTATAATGATTTGTACAGTTCATAATTAGCTTCGCGTACCTTTGCACGTGTGTCAATTGTGTTATTACAAAATTAAATTATTTTATTAAATTTGTGTATTAAAAGGTGTAGGTTAAATTTGATTTTAATAAAACGTACATATTTCGTTCATAACATAGTTTTTTCTTAATATTCGATTTAAACCCCCTGCAGCGAGAAAAGTTAAATGTGATGAATCATTTATACGTAACGCGTTATACGAGGTCGTAAAAACGCGTTATACGGAAATACCCCAATAACGTGTTTTCCTATAACGCAGAACCAATCTACCGCGTTATAGGAGGAATTATTGTATTCTTTTGTGGCTTTGAGTGTGTTTTGTCATTGTACAAAAAGGTAAACAAATCGTCGATATAATTACAATGTATAGTTCAAATTATAAAAGTGGATAAAATCAAGATTTAGTTATTGCACTTTGTCTACTTGGAAGGAAAGAAATGAAACGTAATCAATTCATAAATGCATAGTCTCCCCGACCCTGCCTTTGTTATTTTGATTTCATTCGGAACGAGACGGTACAAAGGGACTCAGGTTGTGTTCTCTGAAAAATTACTCCTTTGTCTTTATGTCTGCTCATTGAGAATATCTTGGTACGCCCGTGTGGCTATAATCTTTCTCGACGTGTTTTAGATATTGTAGTTATTATTCTCTATACTTTATTTTATATTTACTTTGTAACTTATCGAATCTATTTCTAATAACCTATCCCATATTTTTCTACTAAAGTTACCCTGCTATCAAGTGAAAGTTTATAACGTTGGAAAACGTAAGTATTGCCATGTAAAAAGTTTGTAAATCATATAAATGAAACTATAAGTGTTCGTCACAGACAACTATTTGATTTTTGTTTTAACACATTCTAAAAAAGACACTATTACACATACATTATACTAGATATCGCTATAAAATATAGACAATATTTTGATATATATTTAACACATATCAACTTTTATTAGCCAGACTATGGTAGACATGTCTTATTGTACTGCCTGTGAAACAAAGTCGTGGGTTCGAATCCGCCATTCGATTTTGTCGTGATCCAACTCCCAGCACAAGCTTAAGCTTACTTGGAATGGTTAAAAAGAATATTTGGAATTTAAATGTTTTGCATGTTATAAAAAAATGGTAAACTGAGTGATTGTATTATCATTTATCAGTTATTGACACTCCGGGAAAGAATGCGAATATAAGAAAACCTTCGACTTCAGAATCAGTCAAGCCGTTTAAGCTACAAGAGGTCATAAAGGAACGGACATACATACGCGTGAAAACATTACCCTACTTCTGTATCAGTCGGGTAAAAATATATTTCATACATGCATAAATTCTACGCCGCTTGGTCTACTTGGTCGTAGGCGCATTTTTTTATTTTTCTTTTCCTTTATTCCCGTTGTGGTTATTAGCTGACCGATGTAGTTATTTGTTGTTTATACTTGTTTGCAACCGGCATCGTTAGGAGAAAACTTGAGCACACTGATAAAACTGTTGTATGAGAATATGTGTTTTATTATCAATTTCTTATGTATATTTTTACAATCAGCAAAAATTTAAATAGACTTCTTAAGTAACAATTAGTACTTAATAATCATCACTTTCAAATTCATAGTTCAGGTCAAAGACCTCAACCAAAATATCTCTCTTTTTATTAATCTTATTATAAATAACTCATGTTGAAAAATTATTTTTACTGCATTTTTACTGCAAAAAAACTTCTTGTGAAATTTAAATAAAATATAAATAAATTTATAGCAGCAGACTTCAAAGGCGATCCCCTGACGCAGTGCGGGACCCAATAAGCGAGCAATCTGTCCGGATTGTCGCATTTTCAACGCAACGTAAGAAAAAAAACATCGCTGACAAATGCTGATAGCGAGATGTAGGCTCTTTCGTCTACTCTGTAAAGTTGGCACGGCTCATTTGTTTTGTCTTACGCTGTCATCTGTTCGCTTACGTTGTCTTCGGTACATATAAGACATTCTTATTGGGAAATGTTTTAACGGAAAAAGAATTGAAACCTTATTCGCTAAGTGCCTTACGACTCAACAATCGAGCACTTTGTTGTCTATTTTTATGAAAATAGAGATAAAACAAAACCATACCACATACCTTAATTTGTGATTTGTGTATACCACCCCCATATAACACAGCTAGGAAAAAGCAGTACATAGAAAAGAGCAGTTGAAAGTAAATAAGTCTAATATTGATTAATAAGTTTATTCGATTAAGATTTTTTTAAAATGCTCAATATTAGCTTAGGTATGCAACAGACTCTCCTAAACTTGATTTTCCTCCACCACAAAACGTCAGATTTAATTTTAACTTAGCATAGTGGCCAATGGGCGATGTTGATAAATGAATATTAGTTCGGACTATGATCATCAGGATGAAAAAATAAGGACAGCGCCACCTAGTTAAAAAATTAATAACAATACAATATAAATTACTCCCTCCGTCCGGAAATATGGTACACATTTAAAAAAAATCATGTTGATTTATCATGAATATAGAAAACAAATGACAATATTCATTATATTATTATATTAGGTCCTTACATATGAAATTGGCGTTTTGTACGGGAGGAATATAAAATCAATTTTTTTTGTAAAATATATTTAATTAATCAAAGTATGCACCGTTGTTATCTATGCACTTTTGCCATCTCATCTATTGGAGCAAGGTCCGGGGAGTACGGTGGATGTCGCAGACATTCCAATTGTAGCTCATCTAACTTAATGGTTGATTGTTGTGCAGTGTGTGGTCTTGCGTTGTCGTAAAACAGCAGTGGCCTAGAGCGATTGACCAATTTCGGTTGTTTAGCAGCTAGATCTTCCTTCATGGTTTGCAGTTGCTGACAATAGATATCTGCCGTAATCGTTTGGCCAGATTTTAGAAAGCTGTAGTGAACAACAAAAACCGCGAAATGTATACCATTGATGAGTATCATTTATTATTTCATATTTAAAGGCAACAAACGAGCAAATATGTCTCCTAATATTAAGTGAGCGAGGTTAGTCATCAAAATCGACAAGAATCACAAAAGTATGCATGCATTGCCAGTTTTTAATAAGAAAATCTGAGGAGTTGATAAGAAAAAAAAAGAGTGGAAAGCAATGTGAAAAATATGGGGTTGGCCTTTGTTTCAATGCTTCGAATACGGTAACGATATAAAAGAAAATTAAGTTTGTTAGATATTCACGAAGAACTTATTAATATTACATCGCGCTTCAATTCGCTCCAGACGCGACAGCATTTGAATTTTATCCAGCAACTTGCGCCGGAATAAACAATAGATTTGATAAAGAAACGAATATTATCTTTTATCGTTTTAAAAAAAAAACAAAACCGATTTTAAATTAGTTAGAAATTGTTATCTACTTTTTGTTTGACTTACAATTAAACTGAGTTATTTTTTAATCTGTTATTTATTTTACCAAGTAAATTGTGCTTAAAAATAAATATTATAAGGCTCACACTAAATTATTTTTATTGCCACAGTACATGCCTTTTATTGAAATGCCTAAGTTTAAAATGTACCAATTTCAAACTAGCTCATTTATTAGTTATATTTAAAATAAAACTGTAAATATGCCATTTTACTGAAATAAGAAACTGTAAAATATATAGCAACTGTTTAGTATCCTACAAAATTATAAATCTACGAAACATGCGGTTTTATAAATTAATTCAATGTTACCCAGCGGACAGACCCGCGTCCATTATTCAGATTTACACAAACATCATACGCGCTGCTATGTAGCTTTTGGGCTGAGAATATGTTTAGCGTAATGATAAAACATATATAAACTGCAAACAATAAATGTATGTAATAAATGAGTAAAAGAACAATGATAACGAATAAAAGCCTTTCACCAACATCTAAACACTCTGAAACTATTATATGTGATTCCAGCCCCTTTACTTAAAAAGAAGTACTCACTATTTGGAATTAATTAAAAATAACAGCTTCTTATATAAAATTAATCACTAGTAAATAATCACTACTTCACATTAAATCCAGTGCCAGCTAAAAATCAATTTAATAATCCTCTCAAAAAAAAAAAAAACTCTCAAGAGAACACAACTGTTTAACAAAACGAGAGAGCTGTTTGATGTATTTTCTTGGTGACTGTTATAGATGGCTACTCGAGAAAATTGCACCTCTATTTACAGTGTTGGCTTAACTATTTTGTTACTTTGTAAAAACATACGAAATAGTTAACTAATTTCAACTTTAAATATCTTGTTATTGAGTTAGTTCTAAGTTCGATTCTCAGCTGTTTAATGTCATCAGAGACCCCATAAAGCTTCGTACGAGTAACATAGTATTTATGCCAATATTGTTGGTCACACCAATCTATTACGCATTGTTCAACAATCAGCTCCATATTTTAGCCAATTTACACAGCATCTTAATGAATTACACACATGAAACCTTCCTCTTGAATTACTTCGTCGATTGGCGAATACGGTATAAAAATTCATTCAGTTGCTCTTAAATTCCGTTAGGTATATGAACGACCAAATTATGGAGACTAGCCGTATGTCTACATATCTGGTAGTAAGATAGAGATGGGGGTATTAAATCGTATAATTCGTTAGTATATTTACTTCACGGCGGCTTCCTTGTCACTTGAAATTACTTGCTACATAACTTTAACGTCTTGGAGAAACTCCGTAGAATATTCAAGTTGCTAATAACGTCACCTCGCAACTTACCTAGTTATTAGTTGGGCACACTGAGGCACTTACAGTATACAAATTGTTATTAATGAACGCACCGTAATGAGTTGACGCGGGCTTTAGAACGTTCCGTGTGCACGCAGCATAACTTCTCTTTGTTTAGTTTTGACGTCCTAAACTACCAAGACAGGTAAGATTTGCAATATGGTTTTCTAAAAGTGTTTGTAAAACGTAACTATAGTGGTAGATATAGCGTTCTAAAAAAGCAATAGAAAAGGAAGACATTGTAACTAAAATTGAAC
Source organism: Papilio alexanor hazarajatica (assembly GCA_018246295.1). Classification (NCBI taxonomy): domain Eukaryota; kingdom Metazoa; phylum Arthropoda; class Insecta; order Lepidoptera; family Papilionidae; genus Papilio; species Papilio alexanor. The sequence goes on from DWLR01004098.1 coordinate 8,961, forward strand.
AAGGTAGGTATGCTTCGGTGGTCCGAGCGGATTTCAATACGAAAGGATAAGTGATGAAAAACAGTGACAAGGCACAAAAAAAAAAGAAATGTTAGACTTGCTACATATATTACATAGACGAAATTGGTGCCATGCTAACAACTTTTACCCTTTTTCCTTCAACTTGAAAAGTAAGATGTTTACATTTAAAGAAATTATAAACATCCAGTAGGTGAATCTGGAATTATTCCAAAAGGAATTTAAAAAATGAAATCAAATGATTCTAAAACAAAACACCTCCAACAAAGATCTCAAATGAAACAAAATTTGTTTCATGTCAATTCAAACGAAATTTCTATTAAAATTTACGGTTATGTTCCGCTGAAGCGACGCGGAGATGAGACGTATGAAAATAACAATTTTGTTATGTTAATCCGCGGCACCATTGCCGCGAAAAATCTATCTATCTTTTTTTTCTCGTGTCTTTTTGACACGGTTGAAATTAAAAACGATAATTCAGCTCAGTTCAGGTCAAGCATTAGTTTTTTGTCATTTAAAAAAGTGAATTAATAATACTTTTAGCAAACCACTGCCCGTCATAAATCAATCAGTGCGACAATTCATCAGTTGTGCCAACGGGTTGCATTTCTCACTCGCACTTTGAATAGAGCTTTGAGAGTATAGTAGAGATCGAAATGGCTGTCACGTGTTCTTCGATACTAGCCATTGTTAAGGTGAGAAATTCCGCAGATTAATTTGAAATTCGAACCTATATTTTTTTAACTGCTTTAACGGCGTAAAGATAACTTATATTATACTTTTATTTACTCGTTTATCTATTCTTTAATGTACTTTAAATATGTAGCTCCAAACTATTTAGGTGTATTAAAAGCAAAAGCGTCTTCGTTTCAAAAGACTGTTTAATTTTACGATAAAATATTTTATTCTACTGAACGAGTCCATCATGCTATTTCCAGTGCCGTCAATGGTATCACAAATAAGATTAGGCCGGGCCGCCTCGTTAAATGTTGTATGGAAAATTTTTGCGAATATCACACAAATCTTTTTACCGTAAAATGTAGAGTTATGTCTTCAACATGAAATACTAGCTGAGTGGATGAGTGATTGTCTAACAAATATCAGAAATGGGTATCTAATTGTTAATCATAGATCCTGAATACGATTCTCAGCCGATAATATAATTTATAAAGATATTCTTTCAAGTTAAGTTGAAGTTGAGTTGCGGTTCATGGGCGTCGGTGATCACTTAACTCCTTTGCCCCTTCATCTTATAGAAAAGGAAGAAAAAAATCTGGTAAAATTAAGTGATAGAGACACGCTACTGAGACGTGCAATTAAAGTAGACAGTAACTATGTAGATATTTTATACTTATGCTATAGATTTGATGAGTGTTGTTATTGTAAATGCTGTTGGTAGAGTTAGTCATTTAATTTTGGGTGCCAGCTCGCTCGTTTACTTCCTTTTACAAGTACTGTAGAAGTGCTGAAACCCTTAACACAGCTCATAAAGAATCAAGAAGAAAAGTCAGGGTAAGCATATCTAAGGTCAAGGTCCTTTAAGACACCCGGTCTTAAAGGTACCATTAGATACCTTTTCGAAGAGCCCCGGCAAGATGGTTATAATGCCTATGAAAAATACAATACGTTTAAAATTTTATTACGAAATCATATCAAGTTTTAGCCGTATGGCTAGATTCAACCTACATGCCTCTAAAGTAAATCTCCTTGATAATTAAAGCCAATCTCTGTGTCTTCTATATGTCGCTCTGGTTCTTGAACATTCTAGAAATTAATAATAATAATAAAATAAATAGAAAATAAAATTTAATTTATGACTTCTCGGAAATGCAAAATAAATAGTGCTAATACGTTCTAGACATCTAATAGTTGAAAGTAGTGTTGTGTTTATTCCTGACCCAAGAGCTTACGTGGGTGTATTTCAGTCGTTTCTTTAATGATCTGCTGGCAACTGATAGAAAAGTTTGCAAAACGGATATTGAAAGCTTAGGTGTATATTTATACCTCAGCTTTCATAATATGACATTCCGGTCAACATGTGCTAAACAATACGATTCATATAATCGAGCATTTATGCAATTTCAATGTCGTGCTCAATAAGAGATAATAGATAACAGATAACATATACCTAAGAAGTACCGAAAAGTAAACGTAAATTAATTAAAATTAATTAAGGCCAATTTGGCCTTGCCTTCCAGATGACCGCGGAATTGGACGTCACTCGATATGTCACCGCCGAGAATACTGATACTGGCTGAGGCAACCAAAGGAGTGTTCTCGAAGTTAAGGTTAACGACGAAGGGTTGTTTTTTGGCGGTAAACGCGCAAACTTGCGTCTTTTTGGGGTTGAATTCGACAAGAATTTGTCGAACCCAGTCCGAGACACGACCCAGCAGTGTCTCCAGATCAGAGACAAGTTTGTTCCGGTACTCATTAACGCAATCACGAGAAATATTAGTGCGGGCCGTGTACAAGGCATCTCCGGTACTATCGTCTGCATAGCAATGGATGTTACTGAAATGCAACAAGTCATTGATATGCAGAAGAAAAAGAGTGGGAGATAGTACACAGCCCTGTGGTACACCAGCATTGATAGGTTTCGAGTCTGAGCATGCACCGTCGACCACGACCTTTATGCTACGACCCTCGAGAAAGCTGGTAATCCAGTCACATAATTTCTCGGGAAGCCCGTAGTAAGACAGCTTCGAAAGAAGCCCTTTATGCCAAATCCGATCGAAGGCTTTTGCTACGTCCAAACTGACCGCCAGGGCCTCTCCTTTGTTCTCAAATACCTGCGCTCATCGATGGGTCAGATATACTAGAATATCACCAGCTGAGCAACGCTGACGAAAATCGTACTGACGGTCGTTAATCAGCTGGTGTTCCTCTAGATACCTCATGAGCTGGGCATTAATGGTCGATTCCATTATCTTGGAGAACAAAGAGGTTATGGCAATAGGCCTGTAGTTTGTTGGATCTGTGCTGTCGCCTTTCTTTGGGATCGGGTGGATTATGGCAGTCTTCTAGGATTTCGGGAACACGCCTAAGGAGTAAGAGAACCGGAATAAACGCGTTAAGACCAGTGCGAACTCCGGAGCACAAGTCCTAAGCACAATGGGAGGAATGCCATCGGGCCGACTCGACTTCTGTATATCCAGAGACTGAAGCGCTTTACGCACTGACCTCTGGATAAACTGGATTTCTGACATAGAGGTCTTGCAACATGGGAATTTATGCGGCGAGTTACCGTTGTCATCCAGAGTCGAGTTGGATGCAAAAAGAGAGACTAGGTGATCAGCCTTTTCTTTTGCAGTATGGGCCAAGGAGTCATCCTTTCTGCGCAAGGATAGTAGCGACGGGCTACAGAAATTTCCTTGGACAGACTTGGCGAGATATTTGATAATTTGGCTCGGGTTCCAGAAGGAAGGCGCGTTAGCCTCTCCCCAATGCTGGCCACGTGTTCGGACTTTGGCCTAGCTATTATTCTTTTGAAGGACCTGGAGGCAGAGTTATACTTCTTTTTAAGCAGGCTGGTGTTTGCATCCCCCGCCGCCGACGCGT
>DWLR01004099.1:0-12539 GCA_018246295.1 Papilio alexanor hazarajatica
GTGTGTGTGTGTGTGTGTGTGTGTGTGTGTGTGTGTGTGTGTGTGTGTGTGTGTGTGTGTGTGTGCGTGTGCGTGTGCGTGTGCGTGTGCGTGTGTGTGTGTGTGTGTGTCAAAATTACATTATTAACATTATCACAAAAATCAATATATAATGTATGTTGCTTTAGGTAAGTAGATGAAGACAAGGATCATTTTACAATTGATCCTTGGCCGGTGTCAATTTATTTTTTAAAATTTACCAAACTTATACGTTTGAAAAGCCAAGTTACAGAATAATTGTATGTATGCATAACGTATTGTATGTATGATATAATGCCTCTGGTGTTGATGTCCATGGGCGTCGGATCACTTGATGTTAAGCGACTCGCTGCTTGTTTGCCCCCTTATTCCTAAAAAAAAGGATTTTCAAAAGAGGTTGATTACGCATTGCGTTCCATACACCTTGCACTTGTTTGTTTATTGCCTACGAAACAATTATGTATGTATATACCATTTATCATAACCTCATTATCCTTCAGTTAATTAAATTATGAAAATCTATTATATTTAATTTCAATGTTTTTTGAATTCGTTTAAAAAAGTATTGTGACAAGGAGCGAATCTTTTCATTTACAGTTTTTTCATTATAGTAATATTCTGTATAATAGTTCAACTCCTCGTATGATGTCATGTTTTAATATTAAAACCGTTTTCAGTAACTAATCAATGACACCACATTGATTTTACTGTCCTTAAGAAGATTAAACTTTGTGTTCTAATGACATTTTGTAATCTTAAGATTCTTACCCAAGAATTGAATAAAGAAAAGAGGACATAGTAATTTTGTGGTAAAAAGGTATTTTATTGTATAAATAATTTAGCAGGTGGTGTGTAATTAGATAAAAACGTTTTTGCTACCATTTTGTTAATTATAATATTTTTCTGATATTCTAAAAAAATCTGTTGCGTAACGATGTCGTGACGAAAAATGTAACTTCATAGCATACTTTGAATGCACAAATTGACATTCGGAAACGTCACAAGGCTGTAGTAGCTTACTTTCTTTAAGTTAATTAATATCATAGCGAACAAAGAGACAAACACACTAATTAGTTTATTAAGTTTAAGAAATTTTATGTTGATAACTGTTGGATGTTTATACGGTATAATGCACAAAATGTTAAGATATCATTTTATAAATTTGTCCGCCTTTTTGTCGTTTTGAAAGAATAATTACCGACCTAAATTCATTCATAAATTATCATATCAGTCTGAATTATATTATGGTAGGCGCAGTATTGTAGTATTCCTAAATAGTATAATCAGTTATTTGTTGTCGATAAAAATTTGAAAAATGTTAATTTATTGGTACTGGCTGGCTGAGATTCGAATCTAAATACCTATCAAATTGTTATCCAAAATCCCAGTCATTAGATCAAAACAGTTTACCTTATGATTATCATAGTAATCGTATTTGCAACGATCGTATGATAGTAATAAATGCTACGTTTTATTTAGTAATTATTTTCATGGTCCGCTGACTTGGGTGGTACTGACTTGCTATCTAAGTCAAGGGCTTTGAGTTCGAATAACGCACCAGTCCTTATTTTCTTGTCGCGTATGAGAAATATCTTTATTTGGTTTAATAATCGCTTTTACCGATTTAAAAAGAGGAAGTTTTCGATTCGCCTTTTTTAATGTTTTTTACCGTAGAACTTCGCTATTGAACCGATTTAAAAATATTTTATTTATTCTGGAAAGGTGGGCGGAGTTCCCAAGTAAGTCACAAAATTTTTTAATGTCTTTGAATCTTGGACTCCGAAGATATATCTAGAATTGACATATTGGTATACTGAGGACAAGCTCTGTTTGAGTAAAATGGATTTGTAATGAGACGTACCGTGGTTATATATGAGTTAATGACTTATAAATAAAATTATATAAATTTGAAGTCTGTTTTGTTTTCGTTAACAAATTAAAAAGTTTATATAAATTTAAAGACAAAACTAGATTTAAAAAGGCGCACTCGCATCAGCTTTTATAATTACGGATTCATTGCAATGATTTTTGTATAAACTATCATTTGGACAGTAAAGAAGAAATAGTTACTTAATTTTAAAAAAAACAGTAACCCAACTTATTGTGACTTATTGACTATGACATTCCGGGAAAGAATACGAATCAAATGAAACCTCGCTCGTCAAAAACGGTCAAGCCGTTTAAGGTACCGCTACTAAGGAGGACAATTGAACGGTCATACATAAATACAATATTTTTATATTTCGTTGCAAGAATAGCCCTAATAGAACGGAAAAGTATACCAATCATAAAGATATTTATTATACGAAGGTTGCACTTATGATTGTAGACACATAGTTATACTGCATAATTGATGACTGATAATATTTTCTCTAAACAGACTTCTCTTTTAACTGACTGAAAAAAAAACGAGGTTCTCGATTCGGTTGTATTTTTTTTTTACTTTTTTATGTTTGTCACTGTAGAACTTCGTTATTAGGGAACTGATTTTAAAAATGTTTCTTTTCTTGGTATGGAGACATTCGGAAGTTAGTCCCATTTAATTATGAATGTTATTGGATTTTGGGTTTCGAAAATATACGCAAAATTGTACACTAATTTCGATAGTAGATAGCATGTGTAAAATAATTGGTACTATCATTACTGTGCTATGGCAATCGGTATTGCAAATTAAGTTTTTCTCTATTTCTCATCCTTCGAAAATCCTTTAATTATATTATAAATTTGAAGTCGGTTTTTTATTGTTAAAATACGTTCTAGGATTTGATTTGTTTTTCCAGTTGAATGATCTCGCGGGCCGGTCGTCGATGTCGGGCGCGTACGTCAACAAGGGCTACGAGCCGGCTCTGGACAGCGAGGACGATGGCTCACCCGCGCCGCGCCGCAGCGCCGTGCGCTTCAGAGACAACTTCAAATGAGTTTATAACTGGCTTTATATTATTAATTTATTACACGTATTATTAAATCATTTAAAACTTATTATGATCTCTAAATTGATTTGATTTTCTTTTACTCCTTTGACCTCATATTATTGCAATTCTGATGTGCCAATGATGATAACGGATGATCAAGGATACGGACTACCGAACGCGGGGTCGTGAGTTTGAATTTGCCATTCGACTAATATCTTTATGGTTTAAATAAGTACTGGTTATTATTTCAATAATTTACTAATAATTTATTTATATAAATCTATTTCTCGATCTATATATGTATAAGCAAATATTTTGCAATTAGATTATGATAATAATATTTCTTGTATAAGTGAGTTTATAGTCTCTGCTGATGAAATTAAAATATCGAAGGTTTTTCCTAATTAAATCTCTTACTCTTTTAATCTAGAGTAATAAACTCAAGATTAAAAGAATAAGAGAAAGAATCGCAGCTAAATTTTAGGAATAATTGTCATCTTAATCGCTCAAATTCAACAGAATCCCGATTTGATTAAATTAAAACTAGAAACTATGCACGATCTTATGATTATTCACAAGAGTTTGGTAAAAATATTAATACTGCCGAATAAAATGTCGTTCTCAACAACGCTTGAGCAGAATGTGTCCTTGAATAGAGCTCATGTTCGGTGACTAATTTGTATAGACATTTGTTGCAGGCAACATCAACTTTAAAGGTCATAAGTTCGTCATTACGAACTTAGACAACTTTTGGCAAAGCTTTGCCAAAAAATGTCTACGTTTTTAAAAGTGACTATGGTTAACTGACAAATGTATTTGATAGAAGCTGACTGTTGTAAAATGCAAAATAGTTACTTAACCTTTCCGTAATTTCAGACTGGGTCGCGTATCCTAACATTTATGTCAAACTCTTTACATCAATCTACGCTAATTAATAACCATTTTATTATATTAGTTGCCTCTTTAAAGTTAAAACAAAGTAAATTGAACCAGAAAAGTATATTTTTATAGTGAACCGAAGCTTAATTCAAGCTTATAAAATATTAATAAATATTCTTCGTTAAGGTTAATAAAAGTTCGTTACATGTTATTGAAAAGAAGAAATCGAACTCATATTAGGAACAGGAACAGATGAAAGCACAAGTATAGCGTTAGATTGGGTTGCACACGGCAAGTGAGTGAGGTAGAGATTGTTGGCTAAGTGACAGGTCACCGCGGCCCCGTAGTGAACAGAGTCGGCCGGCAGTGAATGCGCGGCAACTCTCGCGTTCGCACCGCGCGCACGATGCGCATACAAAACGTGCAAACGCGAGTCCCCTGTACCCTCAGGAACATTGTGAAGTGACACTTAATATATAGGATTTAAATACATCGGCGTCCACAAGAAGGTAAGCGAAAGTAAGAAAGAATCCAAAGTTTTTTTTTTGTGAATTGACATTTAGTTTTGGCGAGGCCATAGTGTGTGATCACCTGCGAAAGTATGCAAGGGTTATTGCGAATGATAATTTGAATACGTTAAATTATACTTTGCTGTATTACAAAATGTTGTTATACAGTTCTTTGTACCAATTGTAAAAAAAAAATATTTCGTTAAACTCTCTTGCGTTTCGCTTTCGAAAGTTCAAATCCGTCTCACAAGAGTTTGTAATACTAAACAGTTAAGTAGGTTGAAAACGAAATGTGTGATAACATTTTAACTTAAACATGTTACTATATACTATATTTACGTGCATTATATGAATTTATATCGCCACCAACAAAAGTGAATGTAGGTGTTATGCGAGGAAATTAATCAAGGCAGTAACACTACCTTCAAGAGTTAATCCTAGTCAAAATCTACCTTGTGTTAAAAATTTATTTATGGCACAAAGCACATTAAATATTAATTTATAAGTTGTGCGTAAGTAAAACTAAGCTTCACCTACCGTTAACTTCTGATAAAGGTCATTTGAATAATTCCAGTATAAGTGATTTTGTCTGATTTCACTTTAAGCATATTTCAAAACGCACAAAATTATCAGGAGCCTAGAATTTCTTTTACTTTCTTGTTAATTATTTAATAATGACCTCGCGTACACATTCCATTTAAAAATTAATTGTCTATATCATTAACATAACGGTATCATTTGGTTTTAAACTACCGTAAAAATAAAATAAGTTAAATTCTACAAATTACATTAAGTTTTTAATATATTTTGATATGGTACATAACAATACCGAATAGAATGGCGGTGCAGGTTTGTGAGAGCCTTAAGACCTCGCTTGCATCCGGTTCCGTCAGAGGGTCGTTCTCACTTGGAACAAGAGCAATTTTGTTACTTCCGCAGCTGTAATTAACGTAATTTTATATGCGTTCCTTGCTCACTTTTTTCCTATGAACATACTATAGTTAAAATTGATTCCTTCTTAAATGGACTAAGGTAGAGTTTATAAACTAAAGATATATATAGAGTACAACCTTTATAAGAAATGTATTCTTCAAATGAAGATATAAATTAATCAAATAACTGTGGTACAAAGAATATGCTTAGGATTTTTGAGATGTAGTAATAAACGTACTCGTTTTTTGGTCACGTATATTTATTTGCGTGTAGATTTCTTTCTGAGAAAACAATGAATGAAAAGTCACTGGTTCCAATACTGTTTCACTTCTAATTTTACTCGTTTAACCATTTCATATCAGAATTGAATGTCTTGTAATGGATAAAAGGTACAATGTACATTACACACGGCCTTAAGCTACACAGTTCACGCTCTAATAAATTAATTTCTTAATGCTTTAGGTACTTAATAATAAATGGCAGTAATATACTAAATAAGTCCCATTCACAGTGTATTTTGGTAAAATAACGCTATAAAACTGGACGTTCTACAATTGCAGACCACGCAAAGATTACTGAGGTACCATCTTAGTCATCAAGATTGATAACGCGTCCACATCTTAATTTCAATTCAATACAGGCGCTGCTATGTACGAATTACAGTTAGAACATACAACAACTTGCTCTTCGATATTTCTTTCAAGAAAATAGGTGTGTTTAAAGTACGATTTTGCGTAATTTTTAGTTGAAGCGAATATTTAAACAAATCATTCTTGGTTTTAGATACGATAATAGGTATCCACAAAACAGGTTATGCAGTCGTCATTGATATTTTTAAATATTCGCGATTATATTAATAATAAAATGAAATATTTGTTACTTTTTGCCATGGTCACAATAACACAAAACGATGTATTATATTGATGAGTTACGCCGTTTTTTATAAATTTATTGATGCCTAGACAAATATATGTTTCACGTTAAGAATAAAAAAGAACAAATTAATCGCTAGACCTTGTATTCATATATATTTTTATTTTAAGATTTTTACAGTATCGCCATTTACATCTTGTATTTTAAAAATTATTTAATGAAGTTAAAAGGGTCTTTAAATAAATTGATATGTAATACGGTATTTAACTGCATTAGTGATTTGATTTTTAGAAGCGTTGGCTAACTGTGTTTGGGCAATAAATTTGTTGCAATTTTACTCGTAATAGCAACATTAAGATTCGATACGGATCATTTGCCTATATTTCAAATTTTGCATGCTCTACTTGAAAAAATTACGAATATTTTAAAGGCATTCATAAAATTGTACCTGCTATTAACATGCGACAATCTTTACATGCTCATATTTAACTACAGCTGTAACCTTTACTCAAAACTTAATTTGTCCATTTTTCAGTAGCAAGTGATTTCCCTGAATATCAGGAGGGTAATATTTTTACTAGTAAATATGTATTTACCATTGTGACCTCATGTAGTGTAAGCGGATTTAGGCTTTGAAGTGTAAGGTGTTTGTTATTCGATTCCTATTCTGCCTTGGAATGTCATAGAGATATAGTCAGTTGGGTTTGTTGTTTTTATTTTAATTAGTTATTGCTTGTTTAGTACATGATAAAAGGTAAGTATAATATCATACTATGATTAATACGGAAAAAAATTCTCACTCTGCACAATGCGTCATGTTGTAGCCACAACCTCGCAGAAGAGCCGCGCTTTTCTATACAAAAGACTTCAACGCATACTCGTTGAGAATCATAAATATTAGTCATTCGTAGTTTATGTTGTGGTTGACATTTGAATTTTATGCTAGTATTTTTACATTGCATGGAGTATTTTATAAGGTTTAAGAATTTTTCTAATTATTTTCATACATCCTTTAATAAACATCCCATTTATAAATTTAATTCAACATATGTACCAATATGTGAGTAAAATATACATAACTTTATGAGAAACATTTTTAACGATCTTAAGATTTTTGCACTTGAAGTATCAGTTGTTGAGAATCAATCGTGAACAGTTGAAAAGTTGCAAATATATGATATAGCATAATGTTATTGAGAATTCATGCAGATAGGCATATTCAACCTACTCGTTACGCAAAATAACAGTTATCAAATACTTCTAGACATAAAATACACAAAAAACATAAACAAAAACAAAATAAAATCGCAATCAATTCATTTAGTGTAGTTATTGGAGAGGAAACGCAAATAAAGAAATTAACGTTTACACGTAACCAAGCAAGAACTCATGACTTGTTAACTGACTTATAATGCGGATGACGTGGTGCTTAGTGACGGATCATTAGTGGTTATGAAATTAACTCGTTATAATTAACTTATATTTATGTGATGTTATAGACAACATATGACGTCAGCAGAATAACTTAACATTTTTTTAAAACAATAATTAAAATGCTTAAAATAATTAATTTTTAATGTTTTCTTATATTAACACGAAAATTAGTAATGGTTTTATTGGAATTAAACCAATTTTGCAGATGTTTCACATTTATTATAATATTTCAGTTTCAGACGTTTCGATTAATTTACACTACTATGGGCACTATCCTACCTACTTGAAATTTTGAAATTAATAAAATTCAATCCTAAGTAATCAATCAAATCCCAAGCATACAACTGCACAATCTCAAGATACTGTGAGTTCACATTTTATGTATATGGACAAGAACAAAAATTATTGCAATTTCAACGTTTGGGACGTCAACCTCCCCTCTTCCCCCGCCGAGTTTGTGTCAAGGTGGCGGCTGAAAAGTACTCGAAAAGCCGGGAATAAAAATTTTGAAGGCGAGAAAATCCAAACAATTAGTTTAATTTCAGTCTTGAAAACCCTACAAGATTTACAGATAATGTTAATAAATAAGTGTTAATATATAGCTGGTTTCTTCTAAAATATTTGTTATTATAAATACATATAGAGAACAAACCATGATCATGTTAATATGTTCTATATATGAACATAGCAACACAAACCAAATTGTTAATGTTATCTGAAAAGTTACTTTTAAATCAGATTCTGAATATCTTTGTACTGCATCTCGGTGAGGTTGTGACGTAGCGAGGCCTACTTTCTCTTTTGTTTAGTACATATTTTCTCGTAACTTCATCTGACGATCTATTGATGTCGTAATAACGTCATACTTGCAAGTAATACTTACGCCTGTGTTATTGTAGTCAGTACTTCTTAAGTTTCCTATATTTATTTATTGTTAGGAAGACCAAATACAAATAATATTAAGAAACAGAAACAGTCAAGTCTTCACGAATAGCTTACATTTTAGATGTTTGAGCAAATAACACAAATAGTTTAAAAATTACAGTTATAATTACAAAAGTAGTTTAAATTAATAAATGTTCAGCATTGTTTTTTTAATTTTAATGAATAGAGTAGACATCAAACAATCAGAAATAAAAAATCAATTTAATGTTATTGGCGTTATGCAAAAAAGTCGTCTTTGTTCCTAAGCATATCAGTTGGTCTTGGCTACAACCAGTGGAAATTCGGATGTTATCTCCATGATGAATTGTTGTGTTGTTAAAGTTGTTTATTTCTTGGACATGTGACGTATAAAAGAAAGTAAGTGAAAGATCATGTCAAGGCATGTTTTGAGAACAGTAGAATACGACGCGAGGTGGAAGCGGAACTTCTAATGATTATTTAATATAAGTAGATGAACTGACTAGTAAATATCTCGTAACTATAACGTGATTCGAATACACATAAAATGCATTTTTCCGTTAGGTCTCTAACAGAAGTAGCTTCCTTTACAGGGCACATAATAATTTTCTATTATTAAAGACGGTACTACTACATCTCAGTTGACAGTATGCTGTATTTCTCACATTCAAATTTAATTATGGGAAATGACGATTTCTTTTATTCAGAACCGTTATTTCAAAACTCTGATGTATTTATTAATAAATATTAATAATATTAAAAGTAAGTAATATAATTAGTATGTAATAATATGAATGAGAGCGAGCTTCTTAAAACTCTTCTAATTTACTGGAGTTTTATCAGTTTCCTTTCCATGGTAGAATTGTTGTGTTTTCTACTCTTAAAAAAATCCCTAAACAATTACTTTCACAAAGGCGTTATATTCTTAAATTTAGGGTTGAACATTGATTACTGATATTATGTAAAATCTCACTAACTGTTTAGACTACATAAACGAACATGCTGTTTAAACTATAAATTATTTACTATTTTTTTTAAATTATAATTTTAATACAGTTCACCGAAGACGGTGAACGGTAACGGTGACGGTGCCTCTTTGGTTCTCGTCAGTGATTCTGATTTTTAATGAAAACTGTTTTAAAACCATGTTAACAACAAAATTGGGGATGTAACTACCTTATAATTTTTAAAAACTGCCTTAAGTGATAATAACCCAGTCCTTCAGATCTAGAGGCGAACCTAAAAACGTTGCGGCTATCGTAATCGTGAAAAGTTAAATACAAAGTTACATAACGGTGTATCAAAATGATACAGTGTAAGTAGACATCTGATTATAATTCATTGGTACTGTCCGAGGCGGAAACCGAACGCCGAGGCCGATCCTCCTCGCACGCTCGCGGTACATGACACACCTGATTTCTAACCTGCTTCTGACATATTATGAATTCCTAATAACACACAAATATTAAGAGACATTAATTTAAAGTTAAAATGTAACATTTTGCATAATGTTTCTTAATGTAGAAAAGGAGGTCGATGAATTTTTTTAACGCAGTGAATATTTTTGTTTGACTTTAATATCAAGATGAAGTTCAAAATGTTTACACGCACGCATTCGTTTCTTATTTTCTTCGCTGAATTTTAATGTATTTTGTTTTCGAAAACTATAATTTTGATAATAGATAACATATGTGAAAAAGTTATTAATGTAAACATTATCATAGTAACCGCTATTATACGTGAAGATTTTATATATTTTCTTATCCCTAAACGGGAAAGGCTACAAAATTCAAAAAATTATAGCCTATAGCCTAGCCTATATCTACGGATGATTTCGCGTCAATTGCTCATAGTCTCATATTCCTGTGTCTAGTGATTGGCGCACAAATATATATATTAAATTAAATATTTTAAAGATTCTTAAAAAATACGAATGTTAAAATTATTAAATCTAATCTATATTGTGTCGTTATGCACTGTATCAAGTAATATAGTTTGCTTAGCAAATGTTTTTACTTTTAGTCGTACTTTGTACATTTTTTTTTTTGTGGAGAATATCTGTTTACGTTACATTATACGTATAATTAAATTATTCAACTTAAATTGCCAAGAATAGTGCACACGTCACTAAGAACAATTGCCGTAACTGTATTGTTTATGTTTTAAGCTACTGATATTTTTATTTTTAAATAAAGGATTCAACAATTTCTGTTAGTGCACAAAACTTTTTGATTGCCTAATTAGTGTCCGGCATTTTTTGCTTATTAAATATCTTAGCTTGTAATTTTCATAGATTGTTTTTAATCATTCTAAATATAATTTATAGTAAGCTTGCAAATCTTGCAAATCTACAAGTATATTACTTACATGGTAGAAATATTACCTACTTCTCTATGTATGGAAGCTCGAAAATAATATACATAGAGGTATGTATGTTCATTGATATACGAGCTTCCATATACGGTAGGTTAGGTTGTACCAAACGGAAGAGAGAGCAACTTTTCATATGGTTAGGATCGTAGTTTGCAATAGAACGAGTTAGTAAGCTAAGTTGGAGTGTTAAAAGGCCTTTTCTAGTTGGTTGTAGGCAACAAAGAATGTAAGGCAGTGTTGCGCAGTGGCGGTGGAATGGAGGCTGAGGCATGAGAGGGGGGGGGGCTCAACGAACAGCTGGCGGCCGTCAACAGTGAAAGTGAGACTAAGTTACTCCGTACAACATGTTGACTTAAGACTTAAATTTACGCAAACTTGTCGATTTATTACGTTCAAGAGATATAAAGGTTTCATTGAAAAAATAAGATTGACTAACGCCTATTTGATACTTTCAAGACGTTATGTTAGAAAATGGAATAAGTTTTTATATACCTATGGAAGGATATGAAAATGTATATGAAACGTTATACCTTTCATGGGACAATTAGAACATACAAAAATTATTAATTTAATTGACTCAAAAGATCAACGATACGTGTAGTAATAAAAACAATTATAGTTTAGGAAATTATTTTCATTTTTTATAATAAATTTCACAAGATAAAACTGTGCGTTAAGTTAACGGCTAATGTTTGCTAAAATATATCTCACTTTACATAACAGTATAGAGTACATATAATTGAAATCACGATCGTGGCTTGTCTCGTTGCCTCTATAGCCGAATGCACAACCCTACGTATAGTTCAGCAAGCTCGCTCAGAGTCGCTGACCTTGCGGACATCGACGCCGGACAGCCCTGCGCCTTCGCCAAACTTGTGTTTCTACAACTTTGTATCACTGTCTTATTTTGATTTTATTCGGACTTAGACGGTGACATATCACTAATGTGATACGATACAAAATGTTACGATATTTCATTTTTAAAATGATAAATTATACAGGAAATTTTGATAAGTACACTTTTAACTATTCATATCAATAATGATAAGGTATGTTTGTATTAAAATAATAAAAATACTAATAACTTTTTGATAAAAATTACAAGAAACTCAAGGTGGTTAATTCAAGACCGCAATAGAACTTTGTAGTACACAAATGCGAGCATTAAGTTGGTCGCAATTATTATTTTACTCTCATAAATATGTTAATATTTATAACATACCCAAAATACATCAATACATAATTTTTATGTGAAAAATAAAATTGTCTAAACTGGAAGGAATCCAAAATCAAAATCATTCGTCTTGTTTCAGGAATGTGCAAGAGATGAACGACCCGCAAGGTCGAGGGATTGTAAGGAATGTAAAAGACTCGTATGTAATGATTCATTGGTCCGGGAGAAAAGTTACTAACGAATATTCAATTTCTTTGTGACGCGTTGACAAGATAAATTCTTTGCAGTAGCTTTGTTACATGTATTTTACATCACCTTTATCATCTCCTCATTCCTCTCAACCCATCTCATTTCCTTTTTTGCACTGTGATCATATTTATCTTTGTTCATTGTGTATAGCATAGTATTGGAACAAATTTCCGAAGTCGTATACATATACATACGTACATACATACATACATACATACACACACACACACACACACACACACACACACACACACACACACACACACACACACACACACACAC
>DWLR01004100.1:0-12539 GCA_018246295.1 Papilio alexanor hazarajatica
ATTTAAAATTATATAAATAATATATATATATATATATATATATATATATATATATATATATATACATATTCAGTTATAGTCTAATAACATTATAGGTACTTAGCGGTAAACTTACCTATTATCAAATAAGAGACTAGATAAACGGCGATCGGAAATGACCCCAAAACCAACTGCCTACTTACTCTAAGCAGAGACTACTTAACTTTTATGTCCACAGATTCCCTTCGTAATTGGAACATAATATATCAATTATTAAAGAAGGCTGACGGAGCAGTGCATAGTAAATACCTTGTCACAGGAAGGCAGATTAAAATTTAACGATGAAAGTACCTCCCAACTGTGACCCGTTTTTCAGTTTTGCATTTTAACGCAAAAGTCGCGCGCCGAGAATACTTTTGTCTTGACCTAATGTGAAAGAATAGGTCATGACTACCATAAATGCTTAAGGTGTAAAAAGTGAACAGTGTTTTAATTAACATTCTTTTTTTTATTTTTCAGTGTGTTTACCTGGTTAGAAACCACATCATTGTCCCACTTGCCTGCTTGTATTCCAATACGCTGAATTGTCCATAAATCTGAAGCCGCTATACGCTAGGTTATCAATGCAACTTGAATCAATATAAAGTTATTAACTGCAAACATTACACTCACTCTTGAGTGACCGCTCTATTAGATCCTCTACTATCAATTGCTAGTATAATAGAATCCTTGCGGCTGTATCAGATAGTTAGTAGCAAACAGGCATTTAATGTTTGACTTTTCTTATAGCGATAAAATGAGTAAATCTAGTATTTATTTTTAAAACTGAATAACGTTTCACTTGCAAGCAGTGTTATTAATGTTCAGGAGTATTATTGAATATTGAAACAGAGTATTGAATAAAAACTGATTGTACCTATCGATTCTCGAAAGTGTGTCTTTTAAAATATGAGTCCATCTAAAGATAGACGATCATCATCATCTCCCTGCCCTTCTCCCACCGACGTAGGGTCGGCACAGTAAGTAGTACTCTTCCATATGTCCTGGACTCAACTGTAGTCCATATTATAATTGGTTTTGCGATAGTTTATTTAGTTTGCGATCAAATTAATATCAAATTATATGTACAAGAAATAATTTGAGCAACACGTACGTAACGACAGAGTATTAATTCCAATTTCAATAATGGGGGCTTTATATACATATTTATTCCCATCTCTGGTTTACAATTTTATTATTTTTCAATTTATATTCGACATTTCGTGCGAATCGCGTACGTAGAATATCAATTTGTTTGAAAAAAAAAAGTTATTCTGGAGTAACAAATTCTCTAGACAGTTTCCATCATTATATCGTCTTAGACTAAGCACAAAAGCTTTGACTTCATACGGCCCTTTGCTTTCTTCTCGTATTTCTATTTTTAAATATAATAAAAACATCAGCTATTTTTATTATTGTATATGTGACTTTTTTTAGGCATAGAGCGGATTACGATGATTTGCAACGATATTTTGTCGCATTTAAACACAACATGTATATGCCCATACATTGCATTTATGACACACAAAAAGAAAATTAACAATCGTAGTTTTAAGGTCAATGCATATAGTGATTTTACTTCATCATTAAAAGAGTGTTTTGGCAAAGTTACATAATGTAATACATTCTACACAATTATTGGACCAATAAATGCAGAATTCGTAGTTATAATGTTACTATGAAATACATTGTCTGTGGTTTATTTTTAGATAAACTGTAAAAAACATAAATTGTAAAAGACAAGAAGTATTCATTGACCTAAACGTATGTGATTGTCAATTAAAACGAAAAGGTTCATCCGTATGCCCGTCATCTAGGTGATATATTGGCGAACGTTTTGTAAATCAATACAGTTCTGAAAGTAAATGTATGCGTTAAACTGCGGCAGCTATAGCTTGCTCTTCTTTTACACGAAATTCATCAAAACCAATACAAATACAGAAAAGAAAAAATAAAGACAAACTGTCCATATAGATGGTCACACAAAAAAGATTTCAAACATTCACTGGGAACTCGGTAACAATCAGCAATTCCTAGACGGAAATGGAACAACTCTACATTATTTTTCATACTAACAAACGTTTTACATTAAAGTTACTTATGTTTTATATATGATTTTGATATTTTCATACTTTTACTACATAATGCCACTTACAGTAGTTCTATTTGTAGCTATAGGCCGTTCATATAGTACAAGGAATTAATGAGTTTATATTATGATCATGAGTATACGCACACACCGTTGTATGATGTCATCGTATAATATATAATCTTTTACATTGTTATCATGTATCATGAGCAATATACGAGGAACTTCAATTAACCACGCAAACCTTTACTGTTACAACGATCTAATTAATGTTGTGTTACAAGCATATTACCTATTAAACCATATCAGATTACATCTACGATGTAATTACCAAATTTCTAATTTAAAATTAAATTAATGCTTTACATCTAAACCAGTTAAGTATATATTTATTCCACCGTATTAAATTTACAAGGTGTTGTTTTTTAGCAACGAAGATGATGGGAAGGGGATATGACGAGTTTATTATTTATTCTATACATCAATACGTACACATTAGCTTGTCCAAATAGGGATTTTGTTAATTATTCTTATCAACGCGCTTATATGGTGGTTATTAATGAATGTACAGAAGTAAAGAAAACCTAAGATTAACATCAAGAATTTAAATAATTTAATGCATATTCAATTATTAGTCATATAAACCAGTGTTGTTATTTTTTCATTAAATGGTGTAATATTTTTATATTTTTTTAGAATTTTATAGATACTTCTGAGTAACAAATCGATTTAAAACAATTGAAATGTAATTAGTTTATCCCCTGAAGAGACGAGTTAATAATAATGTATGCTTGTATCGCTGTGCATCTATTATGTCCATACAAGATAATTTTACACCATATGTGTATACAAATAATTGAAACTCTTAAAAATAAATATCCACTTTTCTCATGTTCAGTTTAAATTACATATTAGTAAACGTAGCAATAAAAAAATTAGAACAGCCTAAAAGTTTTGATATATTAGACCATTATTTCTATTTTTTTTTCCTTAAGATTATTTTTCAAACGTGTCCATAAACGGCTACAAAGTCCAACGTTGAATAATACGACCATTGTATAAACGGTTATGGTATCGAATTTCATATTCAATATCGCTACATTGCAATCGATTCGCATAAAGTACAAAGGACATAAAATAAGATGATAACGATATGAAAACCTATTACCCAATTTTTTGTATTATTTTGTAAAATAACTGTGTTACAACATTGTAACTTATGATTTGACTTTGAAGAAATTAAATGTTAATTTCAATATTTGGTATTTTCATTTGGTCATTGTAATAATAATACTAGATAAATATATTGAAAGGACATTTGAAACAACCAAAAAAAATGAAATAACGCGAAGCGTATGAAAAACGTAAATAAATTAAAATAACAAACTCACAAATTTGACCTTTTATCTATCCCTGAACGCTTGTACCGTATCGCACGAATGCGTGAACAGTAATTTTCTTCTTAATGTAAACCCCTTGTTCCATAGTTTCCCTAGGGAAAGAGACCCGCTACCCATTTCGTCGACTTGACCGGTGTTTATTGTTTATTTACAATTTCAATAGTATTCGTAATATAGATTTTTTACTTCAATCGAATAGAGTGCAGCAAGTTTTCCATGGTTAAATTAAGTAAAGAGCAAGCGGCTAACCTAACGTTGTATAACCATTAATATCTGTAACAAACCATCTTTCGACCACACCATCGCTTAACATCAGGCGGGACTGTGGTCAAGTGCTAGTTTATTCCTTATAAAAAAAACACTATAGTCAAACATTACCCTTACTTTTGTACAAAGGCTCGAAAAGAACAGATTAAGAGGAAGAGTAGCAGGACGAGATAAAAATTAGCTTGATGAATCTGACTCATCAAGCAAAAAAAGGACAGGACCTTTCCTAAAGTAGAGTAAAGATGCAGTTTAGACGCGGGTGCCAAAGGGCGCCAAAACGCCTAGACAAGAGATACCAAGACGGGCTGCCCAGAGCGAGATTGATCTTTTTCTTTCGGCACGACGAAAAAAAGTGCGCCGAAAGACAATCTCGCTACACTTTGATTAAAGGTTAGGGCCAGCACAGCAGAAGGCAAAATTATAAATACTTTTATTTTACGAAGTTAACACTAACTCTCAATCTCTAACTCAGATTCTTTCTCCTTTCAAATGGATCGTTGACCCCGTGAAAACGGCGGCTAATGATTAGATGCGGAAAGCGGAGGACTTATTCGAGCAATGGTTAGTTTTGGGCTGATGCTGAGGATGATGAAACTATATTTAAATTTTAATGATTATTTAAAACATAATGATACATCATCTGTTTGGTACATCACGCTCTCGAATAAGTTAATTTACAACTCTGACCCATTCGATTCGATTTTTAAAGCTATCTTAATTTTAATATAAAAGATATTTTTGGTACACAAACCATAAGGTGGGCAAAGGCCCTCTTTTGTGTTATTTTTTTATTTTTATTTATGATATTCATAAAACTTTAATATAAGCGAGCGCGAGCACCTGAACAGAAAACACAAAACATTATTTATTATCTTATCTCCTGAGGTTGAGCATACTTATTACGTAAACGTCAAACCAATTTTGTTGAGCTTACCTTCTAAATAGAAAAACGAAAACCTGATTTACAACCAAAGTTATATTACTTCTTAAGTAATTTCAAGAAGCTACGAAAAATTGTAAATGTACATATTTTTGATGAGAACACAAGCAGAGAGTTTACTTCGTGTTAGTAATTACGAAAAAGCTTTCTTCCTACATAGATGAATACATAGTTCGTACATCATAGATAAATCATACATAGATAAATTTAAAGCCATAGCATACTAAACTACCTTAATTTATTTAGTGCAAAATAAAGTAAGAAAATAACATTTCGAGTAAATGGTGAAGTTTAGTTCCCTAATTCAAGCTATTGCTTTTGAAGAAGCGCTGATTTTCAGTGTTAGAAAGACGTGCGAGTGCAAAATAAGCCCCAAACAAACAACTAAGATGATGTCTTGTTATATTTTATATATATATATATGTATATATATTTGTATATCCATATAACTTAATTAGCCCTCAATACTCGATATATAAGTATAGATAGTGGTATAATGTCTAACACATTACTTATTCCTAACTAGATAACTCTAAAGCTACTGAATGTATTTTTGATATTTTTAACCATTAAAATTCTACGGTACAGAGAAGTAACAAAAGACATCTTTTTTGTCATGCAGACGGCGTCGAACGAAAATAGCTAGTATGCAATGTGTTGACTTGTGGTACAGGATTGTACGAATATCTATGTATTATATCAACGTAAAGCCACGGTCACTAATTCGACGTAACCTAAGTCTTACGAGGTCTACAGGCCTTGCACATATATAGGTTCAATCGTTCAAAATGTGTCTAATTCTAATGGCTGCTTGTTCGGATTCTTCTGTAGAAGTGTCAAGAGAAAAGTACAATAAATAGAAATATATGAATGGCAGTTCTTACACTCGACATTTAGTCCGATCAGTGAGATGCCGGAGGCCTAATTTTCTCGTCCTCTTTGCCTTCCCATCCTTCTCTAATAAAGCAAGGACGTGAACGGCAAGTGGATTTGACTGAGGGGGGTTGGAGGGGTAAATATCCTTTTTTGTTTATCGAATACGAGCTTTGAAATAGGAACTGTTCTTTCTCGAACTTTTAAATATGTTTGTGGTCGTTAGAGAATCAGATTCGAAAAGATTTAATAATAAATTAATAGGACACCCGTTAGATATGAAGGAGAAAGTTCCAAATATTTTGAAACTGTCCCAACTAAGCTTTGTTTAACTTGTGCTAGGATATGGAAAGCAACAATAGTCGAATGGCGGATGGGATTGAACCCATGACCTCATGATCGGTAGTCCGAAGTCCTCATCCTATAATATTAAGCTATCAGCGCTATATAATTTACTACTTTAGGTGACTGTTGCATTTTAATGCAAATGATATAAATTTATCCACTTATTATCCTTTAAGTACCCTGTTGAACATAGTTCTCTCATAACATTTCATTCCAATCGGTTGTACAACCGATGACGTAAGCCCAACTGAATACCGATAATTCACTAAAACATCGACTTCTGTTGAGATAAATGAATCGAGTAATCTCAAAGTTCCTAATGTCTCAAGATACGGGTCATAAATTAAAAGCTAAGTGCCAGAAACAACCGTGAAATTCGATAATGATTAGAGAACACTTAAAATTTGCGCTAATAAGTTGTATAGAACGATATATCCAAACAAATTACAGAATAATTTTACTAAGTCCTTGAGGTTCCTTCTCTTCTTCAATGGTAAATTTGATTTCTCATTAATAATAATCATCATTAACATCTCAGCCTATGATCGTCCACTGCTACACATAGACCTCCCCCATTGATTGTATAATTGGGGGGAAATGTACCATAATCGCCACGCTTGGCAGGCGGGTTGGCGATGGCGAAGGAAAGGACTCTGCTGCCCGTCCTCCGGTGGTCTTTACATCCAGACACAAGACAAACAGACATGTTCATGAACACAAACGTTTGTCCTGGGTGGGAATCAAACCCACGACCTGCGGTGCGAAAGGCAAGCATCTTACCAACCGCGCCAACTGGTCCGTCGATCTGTCCATTAATAATACATCATCATCATCATCTCAGCCTATGGTCGCCCACTGCTGGACGTAGGCCTCCCCCATTGATCGGCACAAAGATCGGCCGGTCCTCCGCTTTCCTCATCCAGTGCACTCCCGCAACCTTGACCAGATCGTCGGTCCATCTGGTAGGAGGCCTGCCCATGCTGCGTCGACCCGTGCCTGGCCGCAATTCCAGGACCTTTCGGCCCATCGGCCATTCGTTCTGCGAGCAATGTGTTCGGCCCATTGTCACTTTAGATCTGCATTTCTTCGGGCAATGTCGGTTACTCTGGTTCTACTGCGGTATTAAAAATACATAGTATAAAACAAAGCCACCTAGCCGTTTCTGTGAGTCTATCGATAACGAGATAGACTGAAAATTACTTATAACGTATGAAATACAGTTTTCTCTACTGGTACTAATTTTCTCTAGATGGACTGAATAATGAAGACGATTTAAGTATATAATTCATTACAGTTGTGGTTTTTAAGACTACGGCAGCTATAAATTATGCTGTACGATAAACCCTGACCCTGCAGAGTAGATGCGAATTACTTGTTATGTGTGATTATTACAATGAATTAATTACTTAATTGATACAGTTTAATCTTCATGAATCTTTATCTTGTTTAACTATTTTGCTGAAGTACTGTTTTTTTTTTATTCAATGTGTCAATATTAATTAATACTTCGTATAACATATTACATTTGATGTATGTATGTCTGAAATGGGATTTTCCGACATTATTTCATATCTTCTTGGCACAAAACACAAGTCTATTAAAGAATTTTGTATAAACTTTCGTAGAAAACTGCATCGCAATTTCGGTATCCCCGAACGCATACATATTTTGTTGACACGTTTTGATTAAATTTTCTTTTTACTCACTAACACAATGCACTGGCAGAAATTTCGTTTGGATATCGCAATTGGATTTATAGTCTGAAACTAATGTTTTTGCCAAATATTTATTAAATGTATTCATATGCTCGATCTAAAAATCATTTTTACAGCGTGCTAAACGTTAAAGATTGTCAAAAACGATTTATGGATATTTGTTACTCTTTATCACAAAACCTACTGAACGATTTTTGATGATAGGTTTTACCACATCTTATACCTGTTTCGATGCATGAACTTCTGGATTATACTAAAGTAAGCAATTATAATTAATTTACAAGTTCCAAAAACCAAAAACTTAAATTGTAAATTTAAATGTAGATTATACAAAAACAACTAATCTTCTTATAATAAATATTTTAAAAGAGCTTTTATTACAAAATCTCTTAAGATATATTTCCTTGTAGGAAATCGTACAAAACATAACAATATGGCGGAGTGTCTAGAAGGAATGAAGTAATATTTAAGTCAAGAGACGCTTGACTGCCGCACGACACAAAGGGTTAATACGTTAAGAAGAGCTCTGCGTCGACGTTGGAATGATTAAAATTTTGCTTTGTGTTAGGTACATTATCATTTGCTGGCATTAACGTTTTTGCTTCTTTCGAGACATCGTAGTATAACGATACGTTTTTATATTTACCAACTTTACAAGTAGAGAAACTATCGAACGTCCCAATTTACTTTTTATTGCTTTTTCTTTGAAATAATCGCTATCTGAGTTACATTAATCCTGATTAATACTATGCTTTCTAACATAATATAGCCATAATACTATCTCGCCCTATATATTCTTTATTGTTATTTATTTATCATTACGTCAATTTATTCTCCTACAAATCTAAGTCCATGGCCATTTAACATTCGATGATGCGCTTGCTTTTCGTATTATACCTTATTGTACCTACTATATAAAACATTCATAAACTTAGTCTCTCCAAAATACGTACGCTTTTAAAAATAAGAAGCATAAGTAAATTAGAAAGTAACTTAAGTAGGCCTAATACTTTAAAGACACTGCAGAGGAGCGGGAAACGCGAACATCAACAGCTTTAGTTAAGCCTTTGTCTTTATTAAACTGTAAGTAGATGACACAGTTTTAGTTGAACTGCAGTAAAACTAGCAAAACCTGTTTAGTTATTACATAGGGGGATTCGCCTAAGACTTAACGAACAAGCTTTTGTAACTTTACTACTTTATGATGGTGGTAAAAAATGTTCAGGAAGAAATACATAGCACAATTACTAAGCATTTATTGTATATTTATTGTAGCATAACCAAACTGTTCTGTTTGAGTTTCGTTCATTAAGTTTGAAAGTTTTTTTTATACATGAAGGCGGCGAACGAGCAAGCGGTCACCTAAGTGACCGCTACCCATGGACATCTGTAACAAGCATTTGCGACGTGCAGATGCGTTGCCTACCATTAATTAACACAGGTGGGGATGGAGAGAATAATGTACATTTACTTCTATCCATCCCCCTCCCCTCAAACCCTCTTTCCCTTCCCATCTTATGAAAATGCTTTCCCATCCATTTTCAATGAATTCATTCATCATTCATTGAAGAGAACTAAAATTAGGCCTTCGCCACTTCACTCATCAGATGAAACGCAAAACATGTCTAATTCTCGCCTGTCTTCTGTGAGTTCGTGGTATTTCACCAATTGAGCGGGCCATTCATGCAGCAGATTTTGCTATTGCGGACTCTGCCACTGTTATAAACAATTAAATAGAAATAAAATAGAAAGTATAAGATTAATAAGTTTGTCGGATTATTAAGTATAGATAAAATGTACGTCCCAAAAATTTAATTTTTATTTGTAAAATAATAAATAAGACTTATTGGAATAGTTACAGCGTAAGTAGTTACATTAAATAAACACTATTTCAGACTTTAAATGTGTCCTGAATCGGATATAGTATTTTTAAAATTTATATGCATACTTCATTATATTGGCAGTGCCTGAAAGATGTGTGTGTGCGTGTGTGTGCGCGTGCGTGCGCGTGCGTGTGGGTACGTGTGTGCGTATGTGCGCATGTGCGTGTGTGCACGTGTGTGCGCGTGCGTGTGCGTACGTGTGTGCGTATGTGCGCGTGTGCGTGTGTGCACGTGTGTGCGCGTGCGTGTGCGTACGTGTGTGCGTATGTGCGCGTGTGCGTGTGTGCGCGTGCGTGTGCGCGTGCGTGTGCGTACGTGTGTGCGTATGTGCGCGTCTGCGTGTGTGCGCGTGCGCGTGCGCGTGCGTGTGCGTACGTGTGTGCGTATGTGCGCGTGTGCGTGTGTGCGCGTGTGTGCGCGTGCGTGTGCGTACGTGTGTGCGTATGTGCGCGTGTGCGTGTGTGCGCGTGCGCGTGCGCGTGCGTGTGCGTACGTGTGTACGTATGTGCGCGTGTGCGTGTGTGCGCGTGCGTATATATAGCTTATTACTACTTTTTTTTTTAATATATTTGTTTTAATTAAAAAAGTTAAACGATTGTGTATTTCTAACTTCGGAATCATAAATAATATTGTCTGCCCCACGATAAATGGTTTTGTTGTTGAATTTTGATGGTGTCAAATGTAATAATAGCTTTCAATAGATCTATTAAAATGGCCATACTATAATAGGTACTTCTTTCTTAGCCTTTTTGACACAAGTGCACCTAACGTGCCTGAGTTCTAATTTTACATTTAGAACTCAGGCACGTTAACCTACCTCCAATTTGTAGTATGCAACAAAAACTTATCAGAATCTGTCACCTCAGCGTAGTAAAATTACTTGACTGATGCAGCATTTTTCCTTAAATCTGGACCTTTGTAAGAATTTTCATTTCAAAATTATCAGTGAGCACGTATTGATGAGTGTATATATATATATTACTTAAGTGATATCTTAAATATAAAACTGTATACATTCATTTTAATATTCTCATTATTTAAAAATATGTATTTATTTCGTCTGATATAATATTTTAACACAGCCTCTACATATTTTACTCCTCTACATTAATTATACTAGTATAAAATCGCTTTTTGTTTGTCAAAGCTTTTTGCGTTCTACAACAATTTCATTTTGACTGGATATCAAATTTATGTGTTTGTCAGTAAATTTAAGTGTTTACATAAGCATATTATATTTATGAAAACCTTCCAAACAAATTGCTTACGGCCTCAAGTCAATAAATTGCTTAAGAAAATTTATTACTTTATCTACTGTGAAACTCAGTTTGTTACATCAAACAAATTTCCTCTGCCTTTCCATATTAGAATTTGTAGCATTTTTCTTCCATCGTTCTCTAATAAAACATAATCGATTTATTAATATTTTTCTTATTATTTGATTACACGCAAAAGTAAAATGATACATAAGCCCACATTCTTTTAAAATATTATAAAAGATTTACAGTAATTATTTCACAATTCGAATTAAAAATATGTTACAAATAATTCCATGACTATTTGGATTTATACAATGCCCAAACACTGTAAAAGCCAAGAGTCATATTTATAACGAGATAAGAATATATATATATATAAAATAAATAAAGTTTTTATGTTCATCTTTAACTGTGGACGCAAATTGATAAGATGAAAAAAATAATCAGTCAATACCCTAGCAATTAATGTATTACTGTCCCGAAAAACAGGATATAATAAAAAAATATACAGCATTTTCTTGGCATGCATTTCAAGCTCTTAAAAAAAGTGCGAAAATAATGTCTCTATATTATATCCAAATATAATTTGTGCTTAATTTTGGTTTGAAACCCATTACACTAATTTGTACTAAATTCATGAAAAATAAATCACTTTTTTATTATTTTACAATTATTACAAAAAAAAACATACGTACATATTGGGGTCAGTTTTGCTTTTGACAAATAATATTAAATTACTAAATCAAAAATCAACATCGTGAAAGGTGTAACATTTTTATATCGAAGTTTCGTTCAAAATCGACTAGCTTTACTACCTATTTTTTTGGTTGTTTTATTTTAATTTGTAGCTTTATATGCCGGTCATATTGTATCGGGCATAAGTGGTTCGCTACAACATTTGGAGTGCCGCCAACCTACGTGGTGCCTGCATACATGTGCCAATAATTAAATTTGCCGCATTTATTTGTGTTCACATATTACATTGCTATCTTCTCGTGAATATGACTTTAATGTCTTATTTATTTTAAAAACTACCATCTGGCCAATCTACTGTTCCAAATTAAAAGCAAAATTCCTACTGTTTTGTATTTTTGACTTGAGAGTATACTTAAAACGCGACAAAATGGAAATAAGAAATAGTAAAATATTTTGAAATAAGAAATCCTCGATGCACCTCAGTTAGCTCGTCACTTTGACAGAAACTACAACGTCGTATTAAATTCTACGGCTCACCTTCAGTGACATTAGCAATGTTAATGTTCGTAACATTTGATCAGTTACAGACACTTTTTGAGCTTTCATGGACAAAAGAGAGTAGAAAAGGTCAAGGAGAGACAAAGAATATGTGAAGTGGTCTTCAAAATGCCTAATCTGTTGAATGTTGTAGTATCACAAAAAGCTCTACATTTTGGAAGCTACATTTAAAAATTTTCGCAAACTATAAAATGACAGCCCTGAATAAATCGATATAGAAAAAGTTTTCTAAACAAAAACGGCAACATTCAGGGCTCTACATTAATGTTTCACGGCGGCCATCTGACTCGCTCTTACGTGGTTC
The DNA here is from genome assembly GCA_018246295.1 of Papilio alexanor hazarajatica. Lineage (NCBI taxonomy): Eukaryota > Metazoa > Arthropoda > Insecta > Lepidoptera > Papilionidae > Papilio > Papilio alexanor. Next base: position 12,348 of record DWLR01004100.1, read on the forward strand.
CTGCTCGCTCACTATCATGCATATTTAACACTGACAGGTCAAATTAGTGGATTTCTTAGCATCTAATTCTTTTTTATATTTATTTCTTGGTCGTAAGCTTAGCATTTTTGTTGTATTTTTTTTTATAGAATAAGGGAGGCAAACGAGAAGCGGGTCGCCTAACATTAAGTGAACCGACGCCCATGGACATCC